>KV012812.1:42922-52936 GCA_001598015.1 Dorcoceras hygrometricum
ATGCCCAAGCTCAAAACTGCTAAGAGCTGCTCAATTCGTACCTTCCTTCTTCGAATTACCTAACAGATTTCTCCTGGCTCAATTCACGCAGCAGGAACTTCCTGGAAGCTGAAATCTGTTACAACATAGCTAATATCTTAGCTCAATTCAGCTACACATTCACGTTAATCCTATGGCCAGAAGCATACTTCGATCCTACACTTCAACGCAGGCATTAACTACTAAAAACCGAGCTCAAACTACAAGAAATGCTCACCCAAAAGCTCAAAAGAAACAACTGCTGAATCTGCTCAACGAAACCAGCAATTCACGAACGAGCAGGGCCTACGGGATTTCTCAACTCGTCGCTCCTAGCTTCCAAACTAGTATCAATGGAAATAGCAAGTCTCAAGGAGTCCAGCGCCACCAAGAACGTCAAAAACAAAGGCTGGATGCGATGGAAATCGGCGGTGGAAAGTCACGGTGAACAGTAGCTTGACGAGGGTTTGGGGAAGAAGAGATAAGAAATAACTGGCTCAAAATAATTCTAAGTGTCGATCAACACTTCTATTTATAATCTCCCCAAATCAACGTCTACTGAACACCAAAATTCAATCGACTGAACAGTAGAGATCTTCCAGCAGATACCTCCTTTCTTTCGTGAATATCAGCAGGAAAAACCAAAATGGCAATCGCAAGAAAACAATCCAAAACGACACCGTTCCAACTTATCAAAACGAGGCCGTTGCAAACACCAGCTGACAACAGCTCTCGCAAGCAAAACGACCAAGAGCTGGTAACAGCTCTATCTTCAAAACAATCCATCTGCTGGTCGCGTGAAGTCACTCAAAACGACGACGCATCTACTAATCCAAACGACGTCACTTTAGTTACGTAAACATTGCTACCAACAGCTGATCTCTCAAACGAAAAGCTCAAAACGCAGCGTTTCAACTAATTCAAACGACGCCGCTTCTCAACATTATAGTATTTGCGCGCCTGCTGGTCAGCAGCAACTATCACAACGCAATCTACTACCAAGAGCAAGGAATACATCACGCCTACGTCATCATATCTATTAACAGCTCTTGCGACTGATTCCTCAAACCATCAGCTGATCGCTCCACACAAGTGCAACTGCTGAATCCAATAGTCAACACTCCAAAATGTTGACTAACACGTATCGCTTCCTCGTTCAATCTCACGCTAAATGCAACATCTGCCAGCAGCGACTTCAAACTCGAAACTAAACTAGCAGCTCTCATTGCGTCATGCTGACGTCATCTCTGCTGATTCAAAATTCACCATCAAGAGCTACAGTAACCTGCTGCTGACATTTTGCTCCAAAAACTCGCTACGACTGAATTTCCAAAAATTAACGCAATGTTCAAAATCAGCAGGAACCTCAAAATTTACGTGATTAATCCCAAGTCAAATCAATTAATCACTAATCTAAATTCTCAATCCTCACAGCTTCAACCTTAGCTGGATCGACTTCTAATCCATCTTTAGAAATGATGTGGCCTAAAAATGCAACCTTCTTCAGCGAAAACTCACACTTGCTAAACTTAGCAAACAGTTGCTTGTCCTTTAAAATTTGTAGCACTATCCTAAGCTGGTTGGCGTTCTCCGAGCTGGTCTTGGAATACACTAGGATATCTTCTATAAATATGATAACAAACTGATCCAAAAATGGCTGGAAAACTCTATTCATCAGATCCATAAAAGCAGATGGAACGTAGGTTAATCCAAATGGATTACTAAAAACTCATAATGACCATAACGCGCCCTGAAAGATGTCAAATATCAGTTTTGATCCTAAGCTGGTGGTATCCAGATCGCAAGTATATCTTGGAAAACACTGCTGCTCCCTTCAACTGATCAAACAAGTCTTCAATCCTCGGCAGGGGATACTTATTCTTAATTTTATGTTTATTCAACTCGTGATAATCTATACACAACCTTAAGCTCCCATCTTTCTTCTTCACGAACAAAACAGGGCTCCCCATGGTGATGTGCTGGGTCGTATGAAACCCTTATCCAACAGGTCTTGGATTTGTTCTTTTAGCTCTCTCATCTCTGCAGGAGCAAGCCTATAGGGTGGTCTGGAAACAGGAGTTGCTCCTGGTACTAAATCAATGGTAAATTCTAGCTCTCAGTCTGGAGGTAGTCCACTGATGTCATCTGGAAAAACTTCTGGGACCTCATTCACTACCTCCACATTAACCAGCTCGGGTTTACTAGAAGCATCTAGGGATGATAAGCTAGCTAGAAATCCTACTCCACCTTTCCTCAAACAATGCTGGGCTTGCAAGGCTGAAATAATGCGATGAATTTGCCTAAGCTGGTTAGCTTCAAATGAAAACTGGGTTCCCTTGGGTGGCTTTACAGCTACATTCCTGAGCTTAAAATCGATTACTACCACATTCAGGCATAGGTAGAACAATTAGGTCGGTAGTAACTAACTGTCCTTGAAGCTTCAGCTCTAAGTCACCATATATACTATGGGATACAGCTCTTCTCCCAAAGGTACAGTCACACAATAGCCTAGGGACAAATGTTATGGTTTACATGGTAGCTTCCTAGCAAAATCTTCAACTATAAAGAAATGAGTTGCACCCAAATCTAACAGGGCAAATGAAGGCATACCAGCAACTAAAATCTTACCCGTAACCACTAAAGAATCGGGGTAGGCCTGCTCAGCTGTCATTATATAAGCTCGGTTGGGCACCAGCTGTTTTGACTTTGGGCAGAACCTAGAGATGTGTCCTTGAGCACCATCCTTATAACAGCCGCTCTGGCTAGCTCTACATTGTCCCGAATGGTTCTTTTGAAACTTGGGGCAAACCGGCTTGTTGTCTCCAGCTGGTACCGCATTGATTGGCTGGGCTAGTATAGGTTTCTGTTCTTGTGGCATTTGCTGGTTCTTATTCTGCTTCTTGAATGGCCTTTGGTCTTTGTGTTGGAAGGCCTGCCTCTTCTGTTGTTCTCCTTTTCAACATCCTTCCAATCCTTCTCAACTCGCAGGGCCTTGTCCACTGCTTCCCTGTAAGTTCTGGGCTCAGCTAGCCTAACATTCAGCTTGAATGTAGGCTTTAGTACTTCCACAAAATGTCTCAACTTCTCTCGGGATTTCTTTCAATAATAGGCACAAAATAACATCCTCTCTCAAACTTATGAATATATTCTTGTACTGTCATGCTCCCTTGATTCAAAGTCAGGAACTCCTGCTTCAACTCAGACCTCTTGTCTGCAGTGAAGTACTGCTCAAAGAACACTCGCTTAAACTCTCCCCACGAGAGATTTTCCAAATCCACTGATAACTTGACTCCCTCCCACCAGATCATTGCATCGTCTCTCAGCATGTAGATACGCACCTACGCCTATCCAAATCTAGCATCTGAAGGTATTCAAAAATAACCTCCATAGACTTGATCCAACTCTCAGCAACAAGAGGATATGTGGTACCGCTAAACTCCTTAGGACTCTGTCTTTGAAACTTCTCCTAGGGATCATCATGGTTTGGTCCCCTAATGCTATAACATTGGTCACTGCCTCTACCTGTCTGTTCTACTAGCAGTTATAAAAGTTGGGTAATACGAGCATTGCTGTCTGGGCTGGGTTCTTCGACAGAGGTGCTTCTTCTACCTCTCCCTCTGTCTGGCATCTTAATATATAGCCCACAATCCACCACAAAAGAACATCAGAAACTCGAAAGAGAAATGGATCTTGACATAACAATAAAACTCACAGATCAGGAGATACGGTCGGTGAGAACTGCTCCAGACTGGGTAGTGTGTTTTTACGTTCGTGAGCTGTTTTATCACCCGAGCTGGTTTCCATTACCATCAGCTCGCAGCTTAGCTGTACACTCAGTAAAATTTTAAAGATAAAATGAGTTTCATAGCAGTGAATCTACCAGTTTCAGTGATCGATTTTTTATCAAGAGAATGTATAGTAGTTATATCTATCAGTTAAAGGAAGTGATTTCCAGTTAAGTGACTTATGGCATAGAGGACCCGATCAACCAGGAAGGGACTAATATTATGGTAGAAACTGTAATATCCCTTCACAAGTAAAGTACTGAATTCAGGTAAGAAGTTAGCAAGCACCAAGACCAAGAGAGAGATTCTAGGCCATATGTCAGAGAGTTATAAGTGCGATCCGGACTGATGTCCCGATCTGGTTTATTAGCAAGCTTTCAGTTTCAGCTAACTCCCTTTAATTATAGTATCATGTTCAGTTATGCCTGCATTATATGACTTTGTTATCTTCAGTTGTACTTGTTGAGCCCCTAGGCTCACTAGTTTTCCTGATGCAGGTGAGGCAGCTCAGGGGCAAGCGGGAGGTGTGAGCTGAACCAGCTTGGAGGCTGCGTGTGTTTGTCAAGGTCTGCGTTTTTGTGATGTCGTTGTTGTTTTTGATATTTTTGTAACTGTAATAAAATCCATTACAACAATGAAGAGTTCACGTAGAATTTGAATGTTGTAATATCCGATTGTATTCGAACGATATTTGGTTTTAGGCTGTTTTCACTGTGCTTTGATCGTAGCATTTTGTTTTTAGTATTCAATCTTATTGGAAGGAAATACAGCTTCCAGTTTATTGTTTTAGTCCCTTCGTTTCCGCATTTCATCTTTTTACTTCAACTCATTGATTCCTCAGGTTTGGACATCACAACTTGGTATCAGAGCATGGTCATGAGATAAACAGCTCGGAGAGGAAAACAAAGTAGCTCGGAACAGCTTACGGGCGTAGAAACAACTTACGGTGTGAAAACAACTTACCATGTGAAAACAGCTTACGATGTGAAAACATCTTATGGTGTGAAACAGCTTATGATGTGAACACAGCTTACGATGTGAAGACATCTTGCGATGTGAAAACAGCTTATGGTGTGAAACAGCTTACAGTGTGAAAATAGCTTAGCTGCTGGGTATTGCACCAACTCAGACAGTCCTTAAACAGACCAGCTCAGCTTATCCAACCGGAACATAGTCCTGATCTGTTAGGATAAAATTTATAGTTTTGGTGATAACAAAATAGAACAAGTCAAATCTGGTGTTGACAATAGGTAAAGAGGAACCAGTCGACAGGATCATGGTTTATATTCAGACGCAAGGAATAGTGTATCCAGACGCAAGCTTTTGTACTAGAAACGACGGCGTTTTGAAGTAATCAACCAGACGAGAGCTTTCAAGCAGTTGTTTGCATCCAGTCGCAGTGATCAGTAGTTTGCATCCAGTCGCAGTGAACAGTTGTTTGTATTCAGATGCAGCAACAGTGAAGTATATAACCAGTCGAGAGTTTTCCAAACGATGTCGTATGGATGAGTTAAAACGTCAGCGTTTTAAATAACCAGTCGCAAGATAGTATTGGTAAACTAGACACAAGCTACAGTAGCGCTATATCCAGACGAGAGCTACAGGGATTTATTCAACCAGTCGTTGGATCATATAAAGAACCAGGCGCTGGAAAATCACACGTGGAAAACCAGTCGACGCATTCAAGTATTTGAAACCACGTTGAAGGATATTGGATCTGGTTATCAAAGTAATTTCAGGCGCAAGCTCAAATTGATTCAAATACGATCATTTACTCAATTGGAAAAGATTCGTAGGATCGTACAGTTGCCTGGAATTAAGGAGGCAGCGTGTGTACTATTTACCTGTGTACTATTTTGGGTAAATAGTACGATGTACAGAGACCGTTTTTCATTGCTTGCACAAATATGGAAAGAAGACAAATTGGCTCTGTCAGTGAGCAATTTACCTTGTAGTGGAGCAGAAATTACGGTGTACAATTTTGGCAGCAATTAAAACGGGATTTATTTCCTTTGGAGAATTTTTGTGACCGTTGCAATCGAAGCCTATATATATCAGCAGCAGTGTTGAAGAAAAACACTTCGCTATCTATCTATTGCTATCACGCTGTCAAAATCTATCCAGAGCTTACTCTTCGTTGAAAGCATTCAAAGCTCAAAGACTCGAAGAACCTAACAGTTGATCTTCATTGAAATACCTTCGAGCCAATCTTCTGGTTACCTTGTTGTTATCGAGTTTCATTGTTGAAACCAGAAGATTTTTACAGTCTCAAAATACGTGTTTTCATTGTCATATTCCATTGAGTCTGTAACGAACTGTCTTAGTTAAGAAGTTCGAAAAACTATCAAGTGTTGTAACCAGCAGTTGCATCTGCTTGGATCGTTTGTTGAGATAGCTAGGAGTCCATACAAGTGCTGCTTGTGTGGGATTTTCGAAAATCGAAGGAGTTCATTCAACCCCCTCTTCTGAACTCCTATTTACTTAGTGATCCTATTTCTGGGACCATCAAGTGGTATCAGAGCAGGCAATCTCAGTTATTGAACAGTCATTGTTTAGTGCTTCTTTATATATGAACATGTCTATCTCACACAACAAAATTCCTTGTTTTCGAGGGAAGAGTACGAAGACTGGAAGATTAGGATGCAAGCACATCTGGCGGCCATGGATGATGACATGTGGTATGTCATCACAGAAGGACCGTTGAAAATCATGAAGCCTAATCTTGCTGTTGCCGTAACAAGTGGCGAGCCTCAGTTTCTTCCGAAAGCCAGACATGAGTACACCAATGAAGATAAGAAAAAGGCTAATCTGGACAACGTGGCAAAAGATATATTGTTCAAGACACTGGAAAAAGACAAAAATATGTTTAGCAAAGTCAAGAACTGCCCAACAGCAAAAGACATCTGGGAAAAGCTGACCCAGATCTTCGAGGGAAATGATGAGACCAAGGAGAACAAGCTGACCGTGGCGCAGCATAGATATGAATCCATCAAAATGAAAGATGGAGAGACAATGGCGGAGTTTGACGAGCGTTTCAGTGCTGTGGTGATCGAGCTAAATAGTCTTGGCAAAGAATACAGCAACCGTGAACTGGCGCTGAAAGTGATGAGGGCACTACCAAAGGAATGGGATGTAAAGACAATGGCAATGCGAGAGTCCAAGGATCTAAACAAGTTGGAGCTTCATGATCTGTTTGCCAACCTCAAAGCATATGAGTTCGAACTGGAAACAAGATCAAAAGCTGGTCCATCAACCTCCCAGCCAACAAAAGCTCTTTTTGCTACAACTGCTGAACCGTGCTCTCCTAGCACCAGCAAGTCTGCTGACCAGCTCAGCGACGATGTTATGTCCCTCTTCGCAAAGAAGTTTGGGAAATTCATGAGAAAATCTTTTCACCCTTCCTCTCCTTATAATAGTTTTAATAGATCTGATAAAGTATCTTCTGAGTTGAAATGCTATAACTGTGATCGTCCAGGTCATTTTGCTGCTGAATGCAACAGACCCAGAAAGGATGACAAATATAGACACGACGACAAGAAGAATGAGAGATACAAAAGAAATGAGGATGATGAAGATAGAGCTGTTGATAGATCCAAAGAAAAGTCCAAGGACAGATCTACCGAGAGATCCAAGGATCGATCAAAGGACAGACGGATGAGGACCAATAGCAACAAAAGATTCAGCAGGAAGCAGGATCGCAAAGTGCTGATGGCCGAAGAAAGCACAAAAAGCTGGGCAGATAGTGATTCAGAATCATCCAGCAGCAGCTCTTCCTCAAGTGACAGTGAACAGGAGGAAGTTCACTGCATGAAGGCTGACCATGCAGAAGATGATGAGGTATTCGACTTTGCTAATACTGAATTTACACGTGAGGATCTAGTTCAGGCACTGAATGATATGGTCCATGAGTACAAGACTCTATCTCACACATTCGAGGAAATCAAAGCTGAAAACGCAAGTCTGAAAAATAGTTCAGGTGAATCAAGTTCTGATGAGCTTGAAGATACTGACAGCTTAAAGACTGAGTTGAGTAGGCTGAAGATAGAGAATGATTTGTTGAGAAATGAAGCCAGCGAGCTCAAGGCTGAAGTTGATAAATTAACTGAATAAATGAGCTCCTGGAACAAGTCTAATCGTTCTCTCTTCAAGCTGTATGAAAGCCAAAAACCATTAAATGATAAAACTGGTGTGGGTTTCAATTATGATAGCAGCCATGGAGAAACCAGTACTCAATCACAGCCGGTGTGCATGACAAGCTCAATAAAAGGATCTTTGTCAGCGCTGGTATGATACATGATTGCCTTGAATCGATGCGATATATTGACCAGGATACTTCTCAGCCGGATCGTAAAGGAAAAGGCAAAGTCGGTGTTGGCTATCAAAGGCCTGAGAATTCAAAGCCAGACTGGCTAAAGAACAAGCTGAACAAGGACAAAGCGAAAGCTGGTCCAAAGTTCTTTGTTCCCAACCAGCCGAGGAATTATTCGAAGAAGGCAAAAACTGAATGGACAAGAAACCAGCCGAGAAGGAATCCATATGGTCAAAATATCAAATCAAAATTCAAAAAACCAGCACGTGATTTTGCACATACTTTCGTGGATCCTAGAACTGGAAAAACCGTGAGGATTGTTCAAATCTGGGTCCCGAAAGGGGTTATCCAATCAGGACCCAAGTAAAATTGGGTACCAAAATTTGCTTTGTATGATTGCAGGGTTACAGGTACAAAGCAGCAGCCGATGCATCAACAATCTGGTACTTAGACAGTGGATGTGCGAGACACATGACTGGAAATCCCAAGCTACTAACAGACGTTGTTCCTCACAAGGGAGCAAAAATAGTCTTTGGAGACAATGCCTACGGTAACACTGTGGGTAAGGGTAAGCTTACCCATGGTAACATTTCTATATCTGATATTCTTGTTGTTGATAACTTACGTTACAATCTGATCAGTATCAGTCAGCTTTGTGACAAAGGTTTCCTTGTTAATTTTCAACAACACACATGCACAGTTCAGAACTCAACTGGTCTAACCGTGTTGGTGGGTAAGCGTTCTGGGAACACCTACGTTATCAACTGGTCAGAGCAAGCGAAGTCTGAACACTTGTGTCTTGCAGCTGGCTCTTCCAAGAGCTGGTTGTGGCACCAGCGAATGAATCATCTGCATTTCAAAACAATTGCTAAATTGAGTGCACATGATATGGTTTCTGGTCTGCCAAAAATCTCTTTTTCTAAGGACAAGATTTGTGCAGCTTGTCAACTGGGAAAACAAATTAAATCTACTTTCAAAACCAAAGGCGGTAAACGTTCTTCCCGAAGCTTAGAGCTTTTTCATATGGATCTTTTTTGTCCTGTTTCTATAACCAGCTTAGGGGGAATGAACTACACCCTAGTCGTCGTTGATGATTTTTCCAAATATACTTGGGTGGTGTTTTTAAAGGCAAAATCTGATACCGCTGACCATTTGATCAGGCTTTTAAAACGTTTACAAAATTACAAATCTTGTACAGTCAACCGGATAAGGAGTGATCGAGGTACAGAGTTTTAAAATCAAAAATTATCCTCTTATCTGGATGACATTGGAATAAAGCATGAGCTTTCAGCAGCTAGAACTCCTCAGCAAAATGGCCTAGCTGAGAGGAGAAATCGCACGTTAAAAGAAGCTGCTAGATCCATGATTGCTTATTCAGGCATTTCGCAAAAATTTTGGGCAGAAGCAGTTAATACAGCATGCTATACTCAGAACAGATCAATGATAAATAGGATGCATGATAAAACACCCTATGAGATCTGGAATAGCAAAAAACCTGATATTTCTTATTTCAGGGTGTTTGGATGCAAATGTTTCATTCACAACAATGGCAAGAAGCACCTAACAGCGTTTGAACCTAAATCTGATGCAGGAATATTCTTAGGTTATTCTGCTGTCAGCAAAGCTTATCGGGTATTCAATATCAAGAGTCTCACTGTTGAAGAATCTGCCATGTTGTGTTCGATGAGACAAGCTTCAAATCAAATTCAGCTGCAAGCTTACACGACTTGTGCACACGTCTGGAATCAACAAGTCTTGAAGAATCAGATGATGACGTGGCACAAAGAGAATCAGCTGAGGGGGAACAAACAGCAGTGGTCACAATGCGCAACATCGTTCATCAAGATCCAGCAGGTAATCCAGCTGTTATTGATTTAACTAACATGGATCAGCCGCAGGATC
>KV012812.1:53046-82162 GCA_001598015.1 Dorcoceras hygrometricum
CGAGCTAGCGATTCTTCACATATTATGGCGTCTGCTGATCCAGTCGTTGCAAATCATCCAGCAACACAGGGGGAACAACAACGAACAATCCCATTGGACTTGATCTTCGGTGGAATAGAAATCATCCACCTGAGCAAGTCATAGGTAATTTCGAATCCCATGTTCGCACTAGAGGCCAGCTATCTCACGATCTTTTTGATTCTGCATTCATCTCACATATAGAACCAAAACAAATAGATGATGCTTTAGCAGACCCAAGCTGGATAGAAGCTATGCAGGAAGAATTAAACCAGTTTAAGCGTAATAATGTTTGGCAACTTGTACCTAGACCTAAAAATCATTCAGTCATAGGTACTCGTTGGGTCTTTAGGAACAAACTGAATGAAGATGGCATAGTAACAAGAAATAAGGCTAGACTGGTTGCACAAGGATTTAGGCAGATGGAAGGGATAGATTTTGATGAGACATTTGCACCAGTAGCTAGATTAGAAGCCATTAGAATGTTCCTTGCATATGCTGCATATAAAGACTTTAAAGTCTTTCAGATGGATGTCAATAGTGCTTTTCTGAATGGCGTCTTGACAGAGGAAGTGTACGTTGCACAACCTCCTGGCTTCGTTGATCATACAAATCCTGAGTTTGTTTACAAACTGGACAAGGCTCTATATGGGTTGAAGCAAGCACCCAGAGCCTGGTATGACACACTCACTAAGTTCTTGCTTGAGCATCAATTCACAATAGGCACAGTAGATAAAACTTTGTTTAAATTTGTTAAGGATTACCATGTCTTACTTGTTCAAATTTATGTTGATGATATTATTTTTGGGTCAACTAACCCCAAACTGTGCAAGAAGTTTTCTAAATTGATGCAGGATAAGTTTGAAATGAGCATGATGGGGGAGCTGACATTCTTCTTAGGCTTACAAGTGCGCCAGTTGGAGAATGGAATATTCATCAACCAGGCCAAATACACAAAAGAACTGCTGAAGAAATTTGCAATGGAAAATAGTTCAGCAGCAGCGACTCCCAAGAGTTCCACGATCAAACTCGACAAAGATGAAGCTGGAACTGCCATTGAGGTATCTTTGTATCGTGGTATTATAGGCTCTTTGCTATACTTAACTGCTAGCAGACAAAGATGAAGCTGGAACTGCCATTGAGGTATCTTTGTATCGTGGTATTATAGGCTCTTTGCTATACTTAACTGCTAGCAGACCAGACATCATGTTTGCTGTCTGTATGTGTGCTAGATTTCAGGCAGAGCCAAAGCAATCGCATTACATTGCTGTAAAGCGAATATTGAAATATTTGAAGGGTACTCCTAACGTGGGTCTTTGGTATCCCAAAGACTCCGGCTTTGAACTAATTGGGTACAGTGATGCAGATTACGCAGGTTTCAGGATTGATCGCAAGAGCACAAGTGGAACATGTCAATTTTTAGGGGATCGACTGATCTCTTGGTTTAGTAAGAAGCAGACGTCAATTGCCACATCAACTGCTGAGGCGGGATATCTTGCTGCTGGCAGTTGTTGCGCACAAATCCTCTGGATTCAACATCAATTGAAGGATTATGGCATTGATGCTTCTGAAGCTTGACAACACAAGTGCAATTGCAATCACCCAGAACCCTGTACTGCACTCACGGACCAAGCACATCGATATCAGGCATCACTTTATAAGAGACCACGTACTAAAGAAGGACGTCCGGTTGGAGTACGTGTCGACGGAGCAACAAGTTGCTGACATCTTCACAAAACCTCTGCCAGACGCTAAGTTTTCTTATTTTAGAAACACCTTAGGTCTTCTTGAATTTCCTTGATTTTATGTGCACTAACAGTTGCAGGTTGAAATCCATTGTCTACTTCAGCTGAAGGTATCTTGTTCAGGGGGAACAGTAGCCTCCAGTCGAGGGGACATCTTGCGTTGTAAAGTACTAGTCGACTGGTATACCAGTCGCAAGATACCAGTCGCAGAGCACCAGTCTCAAGGTATGTACCAGTCGCAGGGGGAACCAAGGTCTGATTGATAAGTGTGACGTCATCTGAATATGTTGCGTCTGGACACTCAGATGTTGCATATAAACAGTTGATACTTATGTGTGACCAGATCTTGCTTACCTAGCGATATATTAAAATACCAGCTGCAAGGTTATAAAACCAGTCGCAGCAGTTGTGACTCATTACTTTTTGGCGCGCGTTTCTACGATTGAAATATGTCTTTTGCAAATATTCCTTGAAAAATATTCTGCTTGCTTAAAATATATTGCAAAATCCTTTACTCCGTACTGTTGAAATATTTTGAAAATCTTTTCCGAAAATAGTACGCGCCTCTGGATGATTGACACGTGTTTCTGTCATCATTCCAGCAGTCACATCTACATCGTTCCCTTTCTGAAACTTTTCGTATTCCTTATATATATTACGCGCTTACTGTTTATCTTCTTTTACCTTGCTTCATTTGCGTTTTCGTACACTCGTATTCTCTCGTATTCTCTCTCTCAAAAACATTGCAGGTACTCTAACACTTTCATTTACCGGAAATGGCATCCTCCTTGATCAGACGTAGCCACCACATCAATTTTGACTCCGTTTTTAGCTTTGACGACGCTGAAATAGTACAGATGTTTGAATCTCTGATAACGACGGGATTAAAGGAGTTCTTGGGATGTCCCGCTATCTTCCATGAAAATGCTCTTACCGAGTTCTTTGCAAATGGTTCCGTGAGAGACGGCATGGTTGTTAGTACCATCGGTGGAATAGCTGTTGAGATCAGTGAATCAGTTTTTGCTGCGACGTTTGGGTTGCCAACGGAGGGGCTGATAGACCTATCGGAGGTGCCCAGGAATCTCTTATCTGACGCGCAAAGTCTTTTCTCTGTTTCTGAAAATGAGGTTAGCATTTCGTGCCTGAAAAAGGAAATAAATATGCAATATCGTCTCTTAAGTGATATTTTAGCGAAGTCTCTTTTCGTTAAAGCCGGGTCATTTGATGCGGTGACTCGAGATCGATTCTTATTAATGACGGCGATCACATTTGACGTAAAAGTCAATTGGGGGAATCTCCTGTTCGGAGTGTTAAAAGAAATGGTGACTCCTGATTCCCGCCAGGCAAAGGGTTACGCCATTCAAATATGTGTTTTGTTAAAGAATATACCCGGACTGGAGCTTGGTGACTCAAAAGCATTTCCTGCTCCTCGTGTTTTGAATGAGAAGACTGTTCACAGAATTGTTTCAGTCAATGAGAACGTTGGGGTAGAAGAGGTGGGAGAGGCACCCAGGGCAAAGAAAACTCCAGTGAAGAAAACCATGTCAAAGAAGAGACAGGCCGCCGGTGAGGCTGAGGTGGCTCCAGTTATCAAAAAGAAACGATCCACCAAAGGCAAACCGGCCGCCGCAAGACGAATTTCTTTGGACAAACAGGTTGAGGATACTACTGCGGATGAAGAAGACTCTGTTGGGGGAACTGTTGACAAAGTGAGCCACGTGCCTGTCCAGGTGGCACCTATCTTGGATGATGTTGATATGATTATTAGCCAGGTCATATCTGAGTCTGCTGATTTATCATC
The DNA here is from genome assembly GCA_001598015.1 of Dorcoceras hygrometricum. Classification (NCBI taxonomy): domain Eukaryota; kingdom Viridiplantae; phylum Streptophyta; class Magnoliopsida; order Lamiales; family Gesneriaceae; genus Dorcoceras; species Dorcoceras hygrometricum. Next base: position 56,611 of record KV012812.1, read on the forward strand.
AAATAAGAAGGACCAGGGAGACAAGCTTGTTGATGAAACAAACATTGGCGATGATTTTGATGAATGGTTGGATTCGTCGTTCCCGGTTTTTGATTCTCGAGTTGATGAGCCAGTGGTGGTTTCAACCAATCTTGAGAAAGCTGCCAGCAGCAAGCAAAGTGCTGAGGTGCACATGTCTTTCGATGATATTCTGTTACAAATTCCCAATGACATGTTGCTGCCCTCAATTACTGCTGCGGAAGTCACCATGATCAGGCTTGGTGCATTCTCCTCTATTGGGGACAAGGGAAAAGCTATACTGGTAGAGGATGAACCGATTACAGATAACCCCGCTAGAGAAATTGTTGATTTGATTTGCAGAGATGTTGAAGTTTTGGTTCGCGTGCGTGATAGCGTGATGCAAGCTGTTGTTGATTTCTTTGCCTCATTCAGTCTCAATAATATGCCTGATATGGAATCATTGAAGGATCTGAAAGAGAAAGAAAATTTGATGATGGCGTGGGCAGAGACAAATACACTGGCAATCGCTGTAAGAAGGCAACTGTATGTTCTTACAAAATATCGAGAAATGCTCCTGCGCGCATTTTTGGAATCTTATCGGAGATATCTTGCACCTGATCAACCATGGACTGGTATGGCCGTCCAAATTATTAGTTTGTTGTCTGCTGCTCACTCTCAATCTCTTGAAGATCTCAAAGCACAGCAACGAGAGCACAAAATTGAAATGGTGCAACCAAACTCTTCTCTTCTTGTCATTGACTCCATTGACCGTAGTGGTGTTCGTCTTGCTCTTTTTTACTCCATCGCAAAATCTATTTGTTGGGTGAGACCCATGGTGTTGATAGATGAAGTCTGGACGCCCCTTCAACGGTCTGATTATTGGAAGAGAAATTGCAAGCTATCACTTTTTGTAGATAAGAAGAGGCTGCCTGAGAGTGTGGTTGCAGAATATTTTGATTCCCAGGTTTCCTTGATAGAGCCTGCACGATATTGGGGAGCATCCCCTTTGCTGATAAATATCTGGGCATGGCAACGAGTTTGTACAGAGGCTTTTCAGTTTAGTGTGTCTGGGCGTCTGAGGCCTGCCAGTTTTTCTTCAGATATAGTTATAGGAAATTTAGGTGTTGAACGGTTGCCAGATTATTTCCTAGATGATTTTGAACATGGTGTCAATACCAGCTATTTTTCAGATTTTCTTAGTGGTTCCAGTGGTCAATCAGGTTCAGAATTTGATTCCGCGTCTTCTAGTGGGAATACAGTGTACAGGTCTCCATCTCCACCAGATTATGCTTATGCCTTAGGACCACCAATTTTGTCGCCTACTGTCCAGGAGGATAGATTATATTTTGTACAGAGTCCCGACTCTTCTCCTGCCGCTTCTCCTCAACAAGAATCTTCTTCTTGCTCCTCTTCTGACGTCTCTCTACACTTTGACTCTGCGGATTTACCTGTGCATGACCACGCAGATACTCAGACGTCCGCACCCGTTGATTCTGATGCGTTTACCAATGCTCTTGAAGATCTCAGATCTTATCTTTCTCAGCGCATTCATGAGTCTACCTGCGACATACGTTCAAAAGTCAATGATGTTGAACTCAGTGTTCGGGGGGATCTTCTAAAACAGCAAGCCTGGCTTCGCCAAATTTTTCAGAATGCTTGTGATGTTCTTGAGAGGCAGAGTACGCAAATGAATGATCTCAAGAAAGGCTTATTGGCTCCGGTTGGCACGATCCTTCAAGATCTGTTCGATATCAAGAAAAATCAACGAGCACAAGAGGCCAAGCTAAATGCGTTGGATGGGCAAGTGGCTGCAATCAGAAATGAACAGCTGGAGTTTCAAAATAAAATATCAGCGGATCTTCTGAGTCTTTCCACCCAATTTGCTGATATCGTCGACTATATTCGCGGCGGTGATGCCAAAAAGGGGGAAGGTGGAAGTAGCAGCCGCCCTCCTCCTGTTCGTGTGGAGCGCCGCCCCTTGCCTACTCCTCAATCACCTCGTGATGTTGCTGGTGGCAGCAGTGCGGTGAGAATACCAACTCTTCCACGCACTACTGGAACTTTTGCAGAACGAGTTGAACAGGCGCAAAGACACATTTTAGAGAGCGGGCAAGCTATCACTGTAGAAGAGGCCGTCGAAAGAATTCGTCATTTTGTACTAGAAACGACGGCGTTTTGAAGTAATCAACCAGACGAGAGCTTTCAAGCAGTTGTTTGCATCCAGTCGCAGTGGACAGTTGTTTGTATTCAGATGCAGCAACAGTGAAGTATATAACCAGTCGAGAGTTTTCCAAACGATGTCGTATGGATGAGTTAAAACGTCAGCGTTTTAAATAACCGGTCGCAAGATAGTATTGGTAAACCAGACGCAAGCTACAGTAGCGCTATATCCAGACGAGAGCTACAGGGCTTTATTCAACTAGTCGTTGGATCATATAAAGAACCAGGCGCTGGAAAATCACACGTGGAAAACCAGTCGACGCATTCAAGTATTTGAAACCACGTTGAAGGATATTGGATCTGGTTATCAAAGTAATTTCAGGCGCAAGCTCAAATTGATTCAAATACGATCATTTACTCAATTGGAAAAGATTCGTAGGATCGTACAGTTGCCTGGAATTAAGGAGACAGCGTGTGTACTATTTTGGGTAAATAGTATGATGTACAGAGACCGTTTTTCATTTCTTGCACAAATATGGAAAGAAGACAAATTGGCTCTGTCAGTGAGCAATTTACCTTGTAGTGGAGCAGAAATTACGGTGTACAATTTTGGCAGCAATTCAAACGGGATTTATTTCCTTTGGAGAATTTTTGTGACCGTTGCAATCAAAGCCTATATATATCAGCAGCAGTGTTGAAGAAATATACTTCGCTATCTATCTATTGCTGTCACGCTGTCAAAATATATCCAGAGCTTACTATTCGTTGAAAGCATTCAAAGCTCAAAGACTCGAAGAACCTAACAGTTGATCTTCATTGAAATACCTTCGAGTCAATCTTCTGGTTACCTTGTTGTTATCGAGTTTCATTGTTGAAACCAGAAGATTTTTACAGTCTCAAATACGTGTTTTCATTGTTGTATTTGATTGAGTCTGTAACGAACTGTCTTTGTGAAGAAGTTCGAAAACAAACAAGTGTTGTAACCAGCAGCTGTGTCTGCTTGGATTGTTGTTGTGAGATACTAGGAGTTCTCGTAGCTGCGGGTTACGGGATTGGGTGTTTGTAGAAGTACTACTCTCATCAAAGTCTTCTAGTGATACCTTCCGAGGAGGAAGAAGGGGAGACGTAAGACATTGAAGTCCGAACTTCCAGAAACAAATTCTGAACTCTATCTTTTACATTACGCATGATTATATTATTTGTGTTTATTTACTGTTCACAAACCAATCAGCCTTTTTCCGCACAAATTTCGTTGGCTGAAAAGTTTGCTCATAACTGAGATACTCTTAAGTCTGGTAACTCGGACTTAAGTTAAGCAAGAAGCTTGCAAAACATTTTAAAAGAATTTTGAAATAGAAAAATCGAAGGAGTTCATTTAACCCCCCCTTCTGAACTCCTATTTACTTAGTGATCCTATTTCTGGGACCATCATATTGTGGTTTTGATTCACCCACAGAATCTAATCAGTTCATCATAGGAATCTGCGAGTGAATCGTGTGAGAGAGTTTTACAGTATTCGCTCACTATCTCTATTGTACTCTGACACACTGGGAAGTGTTTGTCTCCAAACTGGTATCTCGATGTCTTTCCAGGGTTGTGCTGTCAAATAGGATAACTCTTTGAAGATCATGGTTTCTGCACCAGCTCACACATGGGTATGAAACCAGCTTGTACATTAGCTGCCACCAAAGTGTGCAAGCTTTCGACTAAGCACTACTCTTGGTTTTCTGTTTATCTCTATTATTCTCCTCAAGAGCTCCTCTCATCTCGCATTCGCTCTGCTCTTCTCTCGTATTCAGCTTGTGCTGCTCCTCTTTATATAAAGCCTCTGATCTGTTATATCCATTGGACACAAAGTTTTTGCCATTGTAAAGGCTTCTGACAAAGTTGTACCTTGTGTCCTTAAGCATTAAATGTGTTGCAGGCTTTATTTGACTTGAGCTATCTTCTTTTCTGCGCTTGCAGCCTTTGCTGACTTCGAGCTTGTGTCTCGATCAGAAAAATTAGTTTTTCTTCTAGTTATGATATTTCACAAACTAATGTATCTGATCTAGCACAATGCTTCTGATCTGCTCTACCAGCTGGTCTCTCTTAGCTGATCTCTAAGATTCTCTTGAGTTGATCTGAGCTTCTTCTCTAAGCTGCATTTCTTATCTGCTCTTGTACTGCTTCTATTCTGTGAGACCCGAAAGCTGATAAGATTAATTGGGTAAATTAATCGGGTTTTTTGAGATCAGCTTTGAGTTGTTATGCTTAGAAAAGCTGTCGGGTTTTGTTTTAGTCCTTAGAACAGTTCTGGAGAGTAGAGGAATTGAATTCAGCGATCAGAAGTTAGCGTGGGTCATCGCTTAGTGCTAACGTTCAGTAGTGGTGACGTCAGCAGTTGTCGCTGAGTGGTTGTGTTCAGCAGTCGTAGCGAGATCTATTGTCGCTGAGCAGTAGAGAGTTCGCTAGCGTGTTTCAGCAGTGAGTAGCTATACGTCGTCATTTGGATTAGTTGGTACGTCGTCGTTTGGATTAGTTGGAATGACAGCGTTTTGGATTAGCGAAGAAGACTCAGCTGTGAGTTGTGTTAGCTTCAGCTGTGTGAGAGATCTGTTGTTGCGTTGCGAACAGATGTTGGTTAGTTGTTCAGCAGTGAGTAGCGGGTGACGTGTCCAGTTGCCACAGTAGTTCTCTGCGACGTCGTTTGAGTTAGTAGAGATCTGTTTTGGTGTAGAGTGAGATATGTTGCAAGATCTGTTTGTGAGCGGGTATCAGTTGTGATAGCTTAAGTTGTCGGTGGATCTGTTCCCAGTTCTGTCAGCAGTGAGATTTAATAGGGAGCTTGGCCTTGTTCTCTATTATTGTTCCCGATACTTAGAATATTTCCCGATAGCAAACTCTGTCATACCCTAGCTATTGTTCACCGAACCTTATCTTCTTCGATTGCCGACGGTAGACAGCTTCGATTGAAGTAAGAGTGGTAGCGTTGGACTCCTCTTGCTGAGATGCTTCGTTTGGATATAGCTTTTGGACGTTTGCTTGAAGCTGGTGAGGTACACGAAGACATCTCCCTTGTGGAGTCAGTTAGCATACCGTCCTAGATTTTTGGGGTAATTATAGATCCTACCTTTAAGCTTTGTTTAGAGCTTTCTGTTGAGTTAGAGAGGTAGGGTAGCGCTGGTGGAGTTCGTAACTCCCAGCTGCTGGTTCCTGTGCTTCGGTCCCTGAGGTTTTGTATGTTGACATTGTGCAGGTGATAGATTTGTGTGCTCGGGACTTCATTGTGGCAATCTGATGTAGTAATTGTTGCATAGAGGTTTGAGGTACGGATGTGAGCTTGTTTCACAGCGTGGATTTGGCATGGATATTATGTGTAATGCTGTGTGTTCTGTATTGTTGTTGCTTGCATATGTTTCGTGATTTTTATGGCAAGCTGTTGCATTGCATACACATCGGTCATATCCAGTTCAGATCTTGTAGCCTTGCGCTGTTGTTCTACTGTGCTGTTGCATGCCAGGATGCGATGGCGAGCGGCAATACCGCACTCTCATCTCCCTGCTGGGTTTAGTTAGTCACTACGAGCCGAGTGGTTAACTACCACAGTTCATGAGTTGGCAATGGCAGGTTGAGCAGTTGTGAAGCATCTGGTATCGGGTGTGGTGTAGAGATGAGTGGGTAATTCCCATATGCTTGTACACACATCGTGGCCACTATCTTTGCAGAATCTGTTGTCAGCTGTTGATCTATGCCTGAGTTCTTTGGCTCCCTGCTGTGGTTGTAGCCTTTGGCTGTTGCCCTGTTCCTCATGCATAGCATCTGCATTTTATCTGTTGCTGTCTATTTGCTGTTTTTCAGTTGCTCTTCGTACTGGGGTTTGAACCCGATGTCCCTCTGGGGCTTGTGTTGTTTCCTGTGTGTTGTTTCAGGTTTCCCAGGTTTCTCTGCTGGTCGTGGCTTTGACCCAGTGGGAGGTGCCCCAGGAGGTGGTTAGAGTGTCCCAGTTAGCGTATAGCATATATGTACTAGTACTGTCAGCCGGGGAATGCCCTGTGCTTGTGGGTTTCAGTTGTATGCTGTAGTACTTGTATTGGTTTAAATGATGTATTATTGTACTGAATTGTGTTGTTAAATTGGGATACTTTAAGTATTGTTGTATTTTAAATTATATGTTTTAATAGTCAGGCCAAAGCGAAAATTTTAAGCCACTTTTGTATGCTTCCGCTATTGTTTTGCGTGGTTTAGCTCTGTGTTGTGCACGAGGCCTGACATTTTTGGTATCAGAGCTTAAGCTGGGATAAGCTCGATTTCTGTTGATCACACTTGAGTCTAGGCACAGTGTTGTGTGTTGCATGTGCTTGATTATGTGATCTATTTGCTGCATTTAATTGTGTTGTATCTGTTCTGTTGTGACCTTACCCTCTTAGTGTTTCTTATGCCGCCTAGACGTAGGGGTAGAGGTAGAGGGCAGATTCCGAAAGAGTCGGAAGGTCAGACCGAAGGTGATCAGCGTAGTTTTCCCCTCCGTGGACGCGATAGGCGAGCTGAGGATGAGGTTGACGAGTTGGCTGCTCGTGTGAACGATATGAAACTCGTTATGGCGAGGTTTCAGCATATGAATCCTTAGGTTTTCAATGGGGATGAGTCTAGTGCTGATGCAGATTCGTGGTTACAGCATGTCACTGGTTTGTTTAACCGTGTGCAGTATGATGACGAACTTAAGTTGAGTCTGGCTACTTTTTAGTTGAGGAAAGGTGTGGAGCGTTGGTGGAGAGGCGCTTCGAGGACTTTGGAAGATACTGGAGTAGGGATTTCGTGGGACAGTTTTTGCGCAGCTTTTCGTCAAGAGTATGTCCCGGAGTCCTACGTGAACGCTCGTGAGCGTGAGTTTGATAACTTGGAGCAAGGCTCTTTGTCTGCGAGAGAGTATTCCCGTAGGTTTTCTTCCCTTCTTGCGTATGTGCCGCACGTTGCTGGCCAAGAGAGAGCGAAGAGAACTAGGTTTCTTGAGGGGCTGAATGAGGAGTTGTATTCTTTGGTTTTGGAGAGTTCACCCAAGAGCTATGCGGAGTCGGTGGACAGTGCGATAGACATTGAGGAGGTTTTGAGGAATCGTCGGTCTCGTGTTAGGCCGCAGGTGGTGCAGAGTAGTCTTCCAGTGGTTCAGGGAGTGCAACCTTCCCAGTCGTCTCAGTCGTCTCAGCCACCCAACAGCAGCATTAGCTCAGCAGTCGGGACGCCAGAGGTTTAGGCCTCGTGGCCACCAGTTCAAGAAGAAGGCAGGTTCTAGTTCTTCTGGTTCTGGTAGTTCTAGCAGTGGTATCCCTAGGGCAGAGTTTTGTGGCTTTTGTGTAGGCAAGCACCCTTCGACCCAGTGTGTTGGAGTGCAGGGTTCGTGCAACATCTGTGGACAGTATGGGCACTTTGCGAGAGTGTGCCCGTTTGCTGGATCTCAGCAAGCCGCAGCTTCACCTCAGAGTCGTGGTGGATCTTCTAGAGGTCGTTATTTTCCGGTGCCTCAGTCTAGAGTGGGAAAGACGTGGTTTAGGCCATTTCAGCAGCCTGGTCCATCGTGTTTCGGACAGTCTTCCCAGCAACATGGTTCGTGCAACATCTGTGGACAGTATGGGCACTTTGCGAGAGTGTGCCCGTTTGCTGGATCTCAGCAAGCCGCAGCTTCACCTCAGAGTCGTGGTGGATCTTCTAGAGGTCGTTATTTTCCGGTGCCTCAGTCTAGAGTGGGAAAGACGTGGTTTAGGCCATTTCAGCAGCCTGGTCCATCGTGTTTCGGACAGTCTTCCCAGCAACATTTCTCAGTTCCCCAGCAAGCCCAGTTGAATGCCATTATGAGGGAGCAAGCGGAGGGCACGCCGAGCGGAGTGATTGCAGGTATTTGTTCTGTCTTTGATTTTCCTGCACGAGTATTGTTTGATACTGGCGCATCGCATTCGTTTATTTCTGATGCATTTGTGGTTGAGCATCGTTTGCATACCACCTCTTTGCGCGATGTTGTCTCTGTTGCAACTCCGGCTGGCGCGAGCCTGTACTCCTGAGAGGTTTTGTTGAATGGCATTTTGAGGTTTGGTGAGAATGTTTTAGTTGCGAATTTGATTCGTTTGGTGTTATGGTATTTCGACTGTATAGTGGGAATGGATGTGTTTTCGAGTTTTAGGGCCTCGGTGGATTGTTTCCATGGCATTGTGCATTTTAGGCCTCAGTTTGGTGAGAAGTGGAACTTTTATGGCCATGATTCCCAGTCGAATATTCCTTTGGTCTCTGCGATGGAGATGTTTAGCCTGTTGTCTTTAGAGAACGCTGGATTTATGATTTATGCGTTGGACGCATCTTCTTCTTTGTGTGTGGAGCTTAGTGATGTTCTGGTTGCTCGTGATTTCCCCGATGTGTTTGAGGAGGTTCCTGGTTTTCCTCCGAAAAGGGAGATCGACTTTAGCATCGAGCTGGTGCCTGGCACAGCTCCAATCTCGCGTGCACCGTATCGTTTAGCACCTGCAGAGTTGAGGGAGCTTAAGGTGCAGCTTGAAGACTTGCTGGAGAAAGGTTTTATTAGGCCTAGCATGTCGCCATGGGGAGCTCCCATTTTGTTTGTGAAGAAGAAGGATGGCACTATGAGGATGTGCATCGATTTCCGCCAACTGAATAAGGCTACTGTGAAGAATAAGTACCCTTTGCCTAGGATTGATGATTTGTTCGATCATTTTCAAGGTTCTGCCGTGTATTCGAAGATCGATTTGCAGTCGGGGTACCATCAGTTGCGGATTAGTGACAAGATGTTGCAAAAACTGCGTTTCGTACGAGGTACGGGCATTATGAGTTTTTGGATATGCCTTTCGGTTTGACGAATGCCCCTGTAGTTTTCATGGACCGATCAGTTTGTGATTGTGTTTATCGATGATATCTTGGTGTACTTGAAGACTCTGATGGAACACCAGGAGCATTTGAGGATTGTTCTCCAAACTCTTCGAGACTTGCAGCTGTATGATAAGTTTTCTAAGTGCGAGTTCTGGTTGGATAGAGTTGCGTTTCTGGGTCATGTGATTTCAGCAGTTGGGATTTCTGTGGATCCCAGTAAGGTAGAAGCTGTTGTCAATTGGGAGCGTCCCAGGAATGTGTCGGACATTCGTAGTTTCTTAGGTCTGGCTGGCTATTATCGTCGTTTTATCGAGGGATTTTCTAGTATAGCTAAGCCGATGACGCAGTTGACCCAGAAGGACAAGCGTTTTGTTTGGACTGAGCAATGTGAGAGCAGTTTTCAGTTGCTCAAAGAGAAGCTAACTTCTGCGCCTGTGTTAGCTTTGTCGTCTGGTTCAGGTGGTTTTGTTGTTGTTCAGATGCTTCGCTCAATGGATTGGGCTGTGTGTTGATTATGGTCGAGTCATTGCTTATGCTTCTCGGCAGTTGAAACAACATGAGACTCGATACCCAGTTCATGATTTAGAGCTAGCATCCATGGTCTTTGCTTTGAAGATTTGGCGCCACTATCTGTATGGTGAGCAGTTCGTGGTGTATCCGGACCACAAGAGTCTCCAGTATTTGTTTTCTCAGTCATATTTGAATATGAGACAGCGTAGATGGATGGAGCTGCTTAAGGGTTTTGATTGTGAGATCCAATACCAGCGTGGGAAATTTAATGTAGTGGCTGATGCCTTGAGTAGGAAAGCTCAAGTGGCGATGCTTGCATCTGTGCAGATTTCGAAGGTGCATGAGCATTTAAGCACTACTGGTTGGCGTTTTTACCCAGCTGAGGATTATGTTGTGGTGTCTTCTTTCCAAGTTGAGCCACAGATTGTTGCGAGCATTAGAGCTGCTCAAAGGACAGATCCTTCCATCCATGAGCTAAAGCTGAAGGTTAGAGCTGGTCAGCATGAGGAGTATTCTGTCTCTCCTGATGGTTGTTTGAGATTCCGTGGCAGGTTGGTTGTGCCAAATCTGATTGATTTGAAGGAAGAGATCCTTAAAGAAGCGCACTGCAGTAGGCACAGTGTTCATCCAGGCGTGAGGAAGATGTATTATGCCTTAAAGTCTCACTTCTGGTGGGCTAGTTTGAAGAGCGACGTTGCTGATTTTGTGGCTAGATGTCTGAATTTTCAGCAAGTCAAGGCGGAAAGGATGAGACCTGGTGGTCTATTGTAGAGTCTGGAAGTGCCCCAATGGAATTGGGAGCACATAGCGATGGATTTTGTGACGCATCTGCCTCGTTCCAACAGAGGATGCGATGTTGTGTGGGTTGTTATCGACAGATTGTCGAAGTCTGATCACTTCATTCCCTATGGTATGACGTTTTCTTTGAAGAAAATGGCGAAGCTCTACGTGGATTTTGTGGTGCGTTTTTGCATGGTGTGCCTCTTTCCATTGTCTCAGACAGAGATCCGAGATTTACTCCCAGGTTTTGGAAGAGTTTGCAGACAGCTTTAGGTACCAGATTGGCGATGAGTACAGCGTTCACCCCTAAACAGATGGTCAATCTGAGAGGAATATCCAGATTTTGGAGGATATGTTAAGAGCTGTAGTGATGGACTTCGGTGATAGCTGGCAATATTCACTGTCTTTGGTTGAGTTTTCTTACAATAACAGCTACCAAGTGACGATTGGCATGGCACCGTTTGAAGCACTGTATGGCAGGAAGTGCAGGTCGCCTGTATGTTGGGAAGAAGTGGGTGAGAAGCAGTTGCATTCTTCATTTGTGCAGCAAATGAGAGATCATGTAGATCTGATTCGCCAGCGTATGAAAGCTGCACAAGATCGCCAAGCCAGTTATGCGAATAAGAGTCATTGAGAGATCATGTAGATCTGATTCGCCAGCGTATGAAAGCTGCACAAGATCGCCAAGCCAGTTATGCGAATAAGAGTCATAGGCCTTTAGAGTTTCAGGTTGGTGATCGTGTTTTCCTGAAAGTTTCTCCGTTTTCGTAGTGTTTTGCGATTTGGTCTCAAGGGTAAGTTAGCTCCTCGTTATGTTGTACCGTATGAGATTATTGAGAGGATTGGCCCTTTGGCATATCGGCAGTTGCCACCAGATTTGTCTTCCTTACATGATGTGTTTCATGTTTCGATGTTGAGGAAGTATGAGCCAGATCCATCTCATGTGTTGAGAACAGACGAGGTAGAGCTTGATCAGACTTTGAGCTATGTTGAGTATCCCTTGCAGATTCTGGATAGGAAGGAGAAACAGCTGAGGAACAAGACCATTCCCTTAGTGATGGTTCAGTGGAGCAAGCATGGTAGAGAGGAAGCTACCTGGGAACTGGAAGAGAAGATGCAGCGTGAATGGCCGCATCTGTTTGAGTAAGCGTTGCCTCAGATTCCAGTAGTTGGTTCCTTGTTATTTCCTGGTAGATGTTTGCTTAAGTTCTTTTCCCCAGATATCTTGAACTCTTGATCTTGAGCTGTTTGATTTCGAGGACGAAATCCTGTTTTAATGGGGGAGAGATGTGAGACCCGAAAGCTGATAAGATTAATAGGGTAAATTAATCGGGTTTTTTGAGATCAGATTTGAGTTGTTATGCTTGTAGAATCTATCGGGTTTTGTTTTAGTCCTTAGAACAGTTCTGGAGAGTAGAGGAATTGAATTCAACGATCAGAAGTTAGTGTGGGTCATCGCTTAGTGCTAGCGTTCAGCAGTGGTGACGTCAGCAGTTGTCGCTGAGTGGTTGTGTTCAATAGTCATAGCGAGATCTGTTGTCGCTGAGCAGTAGAGAGTGCGCTAGCGTGTTTCAGCAGTGAGTAGCTATACGTCGTCGTTTGGATTAGTTGGTACATCGTCGTTTGGATTAGTTGGAACGACAGCGTTTTGGATTAGCGAAGAAGACTCAGCTATGAGTTGTGTTAACTTCAGCTATGTGAGAGATCTGTTGTTGCATTGCGAACAGATGTTGGTTAGTTGTTCAGCAGTGAGCAGCGGGTGACGTGTCCAGTTGCGACAGTAGTTCTCTGCGACGTCGTTTGAGTTAGTAGAGATCTGTTTTGGTGTAGAGTGAGATCTGTTGCAAGATCTGTTTGCGAGCGGGTATCAGTTGTGATAGCTTAAGTTGTCGGTGGATCTGTTCCCAGTTCTGTCAGCAGTGAGATTTAATAGGGAGCTTGGCCTTGTTCTCTATTATTGTTCCCGATACTTAGAATATTTCCCGATAGCAAACTCTGTCGGGATACCCTAGATATTGTTCACCGAACCTTATCTTCTTTGATTGCCGACGGTAGACAGCTCTGATTGAAGTAAGAGTGGTAGCGTTGGACTCCTCTTGCTGATACGCTTCGTTTGGATATAGCTTTCGGACGTTTGCTTGAAGCTGGTGAGGTGCGCGAAGACATCTCCCTTGTGTAGTCTGTTAGCATACCGTCCTAGCTTTTTGGGATAAATATAGATCCTACCTTTAAGCTTTGTTAGAGCTTTCTATTGAGTTGGAGAGGTAGGGTAGCGCTGGTGGAGTTCGTAACTCCCAGCTGCTGGTTCTTGTGCTTCGGTCCCTGAGGTTTTGTATGTTGACATTGAGCAGGTGGTAGATTTGTGTGCTCGGCACTTCATTGTGGCAATCTGCTGTAGTAATTGTTGCACAGAGGTTTGAGGTACGGATGTGAGCTTGTTTCACAGCGTGGATTTGGCATGGATATTATGTGTAATGCTGTGTGTTCTGTATTGTTGTTGCTTGCATATGTTTCGTGACTTGTATGGCAAGCTGTTGCATTGCATACACATCGGTCATATCCAGTTCAGATCCTGTAGCCTTGCGCTGTTGTTCTACTATTCTGTTGCATGCCAGGATGCGAGGGCGAACGGCAATACCGCACTCTCATCTCCCTGCTGGGTTTAATTAGCCACTACGAGTCGAGTGGTTAACTACCACAGTTCATGAGTTGGCAATGGCAGGTTGAGCAGTTGTGAAGCATCTGGTATCGGGTGTGGTGTAGAGATGAGTGGGTAATTCCCATATGCTTGTACACACACCGTGGCCACTATCTTTGCAGAATCTGTTGTCAGTTGTTGATCTATGCCTGAGTTCTTTGGCTCCCTGTTGTGGTTGTAGCCTTCGGCTGTTGCCTTGTTCCTCATGCATAGCATCTGCATTTTATCTGTTGCTGTCTATTGTTGTTTTTCAGTTGCTCTCCGTACTGGGGTTTGACCCCGATGTCCTCTGAGGCTTGTGTTGTTTCCTGTATGTTGTTTCAGGTTCCCAGGTTTCTCTGTTGGTCGTGGCTTTGACCCAGCGGGAGGTGCCCCAGGAGGTGGTTAGAGTGTCCCAGTTAGCGTATAGCATATATGTACTAGTACTGTCAGCCGGGGAATGCCCTGTGCTTGTGGGATTCAGTTGTATGCTGTAATACTTGTATTGGTTTAAATGATGTACTGTTGTACTGAATTGTGTTGTTAAATTGGGATACTTTAAGTACTGTTGTATTTCAAATTATATGTTTTAATCGTCAGACCAAAGCGAAAATTTTAAGCCACTTTTGTATGCTTCCGCTATTGTTTTGCGTGGTTTAACTCTGTGTTGTGCACGAGGCCTGACATATTCTTTCCTGCTCTTGTCTGCTCCTGAACATTGCTGGGCTCTAAACTTGTTTCCCAGCTTAGATGTCTTCTGCCGCACCAGCTCGGGCGTCCCCTCACTGCTCCAGCTTTGACATCTCCATAATAGCATGCAGCTCTCGTCCAATCTGATCTTCTTCAGTATTTATCCATCTTGGACCTATGGAGACTGATCGAGTACACCCGGCTCTTATATTTTCTTCTTATTATTCAGGGTTCACCTCGATCTCGTCAAACTTCTCACATATTCTTCCTCATCTTTATCTTCATCTTCTTCTTCCACAATAAACCCATCTCTCGTAAGCATCCAGCTTGACTTACGTCCCAGATATGGTCTTCTTCAATCCGAGCTGGTTTGTCCTTAAACAGTTTGGATATCTTCTACGCTGCTCTGGGACTGCACATTCGTTAGTGAGATAGTAGCAGGTTTTGTCTTAATCAAAATTAAGATTCTGATCTATAAAAACAGATCCAACAATCTCCCCCTTTTTTATTTACATAAAACCTGAAAAAACATGTGCACGTATGTTTATGCTTAGAAATATTTCTTTCCCTTTTTGTGGAAATCAAAAAGGGTTTGAAATCTTGTCTGCCCCTTAATATTAAAACAAAACTCCCCCTCAACAGAGCATGGGGTAATTTTACGTTTCTAAAAGAAAACATTTTGCAAGGGACGACAGATTGCGAAAACAAATGCATGAGATAAGATTTTGAAACAGATTTCATGCTACTGAAAAATACTCATCTATATGGACTGGAAGATAAATGATAATTGAACTCACAGAATCTCTTCCGCTTCTCTCGAACTTTGTCATATGCGCTATTATTTCAGCACATCCAAAGCAAGAGGTCTTGGTGTCCATAGATCTCGCGCAATCTGTCAGCTCGACAGAAGAGATGTTTCCACAAGTTTCCCTCCTGGTCTAGGGCTCTGCTATTCAAAAATCATTACTCCCTTTATATTTATAGAGTGGTTTTAAAATACTTAAAACAATTTTGTAGCATGGACAAGCTTTTCACAGAAAACTACTATCAGAACCTAAATCATTTCAAAACTGTTAAAAACTTTCAATTTAAAATGCACTTTCAAGAACAACCTGCTCTGAAACCAATTGATAATATCGTTTTGGGGGGGTGCCTTGGGCTATCACACAGCTTAGGCACCCATCCTTTGATCAAAACCCAGATTACGTGCAAAAAATTATTTGATAAGGGCAGCACGTAAATAGGGAAACCAAATCGCTCCTCAGCTGGACCAGCAGCTCTGCGAGGTGGTCCATATCGTGTGCAATCTGGTTACTTAAAACTTGAGCTGCAATAGCACAGTGTTCTTGAAAAGTTAGAGCACCGAGAGATAGATCAGATAATATGTAAATTCTGTGTAAAAAATCTGAACTATCCTCTCAAAATCGAAAGCTTATTAAACCAATTTTAAACACAGTTTTAATATATAAATGTGTGGATATTAAATGCAGAAATCTGTAAAGAAATACGCTGTAATTTGTTTATGGAAGTTCGAAGTTGAATCTCCTACATCTTCCCTTCTTCCGCACAGGAATGATCCACTAGAAGCTTTGATTACAATAGCTTCTGTTGCAACCCGATCGGACAGCCCACAAGCTGTAAGAACTCCTAGCCACCTATGCATCATCTCGCAAGTTGTGTGTCTAACAACACTTCTTTTACGTCTCAGTGAGAAAGACTACAAGACTTGTTTAACGTCTCTGTTCAAATACTGCAAGGGAGAGGAATATATTGTGGTTTTGATTCACCCACAGAATCTAATCAGTTCATCATAAGAATCTACGAGTGAATCGTATGTGAGAGTTTTACATTATTCGCTCACTATCTCTATTGTACTCTGACACACTGGGAAGTGTTTGTCTCCAAACTGGTATCTCGATTTCTTCCCAGGGTTGTGCTGTCAAATAGGATAACTCTTTGAAGCTCACGGTTTCTGCATCAGCTCACCCGGGGCACGAAACCAGCTTGCACATCAACTGCCACCAATGTGTGCAAGTTTTCGACTACGCACTGTTAGAACATGCATCGTTTATTTAAGGTTTTGTGTAAATCAAAAAGGGAGAGATTGATGGATCTGTTTTGACAGATCCTGATTAAGTTTTGAATTACACAAAACCTGTTATTGTGTTTCTAACAATTCCACTTGATTGTACAGATTCCAGGATCGAAGAAGATGATGAACAGTCGAAGAATCTGTCCAGCCGATGGTTCAAGTTAAAGTTCAGCAGTTGGTTTGGTGCATACACTTAGACGGCAGCTGGATTAGCAATGGAGACGTCCAAATTTGAATCAGCTATTCGTAATCAGGCGGAAGCCAAGTTGAACCAGCTGGAGCATAGTGAACCAGCCGGAACGATAACAACCAGCTGCAAGCGCTAAAGAGAAAAGATGAACCAGCTGGAACAGGAATTGAGAAGTCTGCTGGGAAATAGATCGAAGAAGAAGATTCCAGGCGCAAGTTACTGTTGACGAATCTGTTAGCAGTCGCGATTATAAGTACTGTTGATGAATCTATTAACAGTCGCTATTCAAGAAGCTAAGAAGAGTCGCAAGCTGAAGCTGGAACGATAAAGATCAGCTGGAGCGCTAAGCGTAGATGACGTCCAAGAAAATAGGATCAGCAGCCGCGCTTGTTAAAAGACTTTAGAAAGTTTTGCGCGCTGCTACAACACTTGAGGTGCAATACCTCTTGTTCTTGAACACATAAAAACTCACCAGAAGAGCATCGGAGACAGATCTGGTATGATTTAAAAATCATTCGGAAAATACCAGAACTGAATCATAATATTTTAAAACAACTCAAATAGATTTATGTACACCATAAATCTGTTCAAGACTTTGCAAGTGCTTGTGTGCTAACTGTGTATGCGATGCTAAGTAAGAGCGAGTGCTGAACTGTAAACATGTATGCGTGCTAAAGTAAAGCGAATGCTGAATGAATAAAGGACACGATACTCAGCAGGTTTGTTTCTGGAAGTTCGGACCTCAATGTCCTACATCTCCCCTTCTTCCACCTCGGAAGGCTCCTAGAAGATTTGATCTTACAACTCATGTACAGACCCAATCCCACAACCAGCAGCTGTGAGAACTCCTAGACTTCAACAATGCACACCAGCCTCAACTGTGTGACTAACTACATACACATGAGTTTAACGTCATCGTGCTTGGACGGGACTGATTGAAACGTTTTGAGATTCATTCACTAATACAATGTGAATGAATCTCTGCGTGTGAGATTGTTACAATGAAGCTCTCAACTCTCTGTTTCTCACACACTAGGGAAATTGCTCTACACAAGCTAATTAAAACTCAGCAATCGACTCTCGTGAAAGCTCCTCTATAATGGCGGTCGATTGCTTCGTCTTTCTGTTCATTTTCCCTCTGTTGGTGCACTGTGTAATCAATGTATTTTTGCAACAGCGCTGTAGTCGCACCAACATCGTCTTCTTCGTCAACCTTCTTCAATGGCGTTGCCTTCGCATATATAGCCTCTGTTCAAATTAAACCCGTTGGACACAAAATTATTCCCGTTCAAAATTGTTCTGTAAAGTACCGACAGGGAATATTACTTGTGTCCTTTTCTTTTGCAGGCTTCTTGTCGTTTTCACCATTTGAATTGAGCTCAGCAGTTGACATCCAGCTTTGATAACTCTTCGTAAATTGTCAACTGCTTCGCTGCTGGTTCATCACTACGACTGGATATCTTGCGTATGGTTTTCGCTTGCAGCTGGTTATCCAGTCGTTGGTTTCAAAACCTTGCGACTGGGTTCATAGCGCTGAAGTTTGCTTGCGACTGGTACAACATCTTGCGACTGGATGCATAGCAACAGCTGGTTCATTGAAGCTCTCGACTGGATGTGCTGTTGCTTGCGTCTGGATGTACAAGCTACCTGCTGGTTTCTTTTGAGAGTTGTACCTGCTGGTTCTTAGCACAAGATCATCTGCTGAATCATAGCGAAGGAAAAACGCTGTCGTATCAACTTATTCGAACGACATCGTTTTGCTACGCTAACTCCAAATATCATCTGCTGGTGAACAGTAGCTTGCGACTGGATTCTTCTTCCTGTACGACGTCGCTTCATCTCTTGTGCTACTCTTCACAACTGCTGATAGCTTCCTGCTGATCACTGTAGCTTCCTGCTGAATGATGACGTCACTGATGATGTCTTAGCGCTCCAGCTGATCTTTATCATTCCAGCTTCAGCTTGCGACTCTTCTTAGCTTCTTGAATAGCGACTGTCAATAGATTCATCAACAGTACTTATAATCGCGACTGCTAACAGATTCGTCAACAGTAACTTGCGCCTGGAATCTTCTTCTTCGATCTATTTCCCAGCAGACTTCTCAATTCCTGTTCCAGCTGGTTCATCTTTTCTCTTTAGCGCTTGCAGCTGGTTGTTATCGTTCCGGCTGGTTCACTATGATCCAGCTGGTTCAACTTGGCTTCCGCCTGATTACGAACAGCTGATTCAACTTTGGATGTCTCCATTGCTAATCCAGCTGCCGTCTAAGTGTATGCACCAAACCAACTGCTGAACTTTAACTTGAACCATCGGCTGGACAGATTCTTCGACTGTTCATCATCTTCTTCGATCCTGGAATCTGTACACTCAAGTGGAATTGTTAGAAACACAATAACAGGTTTTGTGTAATTCAAAACTTAATCAGGATCTGTCAAAACAGATCCATCACGAACTTACAAGATTTCAAGAGCAAAAACAGAGCACATTTCATTGAACCAACATATACAGCTAGTGACACACATACACAGATTGTATTCAGTTCTTTGTGTCTCATAAACATTTGTACACACTCTATAGTGGTGAGCTACCATTGTAAATCACAGACAGAGAGTATCGAGCGCCAGATTCGCACAACCATCTTAGAGCTAAGTTCATTGTACTTCAAACAGGATCGCGAGTCTGGGTTCCTTGATTGAGTGTTAGGAGTTCTTGCAGTTGCTGGCTGTCGGATCGGGTTTGTACAAGGCGTTGTATAAATCAAATCTTCTAGTGGATATCCTCCCTACTGAGGAATAATTACAAGCTCCGTTAACTAGTACACGTTTAATTTGTATATACAAAACCAGACGTAAGCAACTTAAGACCAGTTGATCAAATATCTAGACTATCAGCAGGTAGTAAATCTTCGTGCTGCTGATCTAGCGCCTAAGTAGTATCTCTCGCTACCCGTCGTTGCTTCCCACTAGTTCTTTCTTCCTGTTGTCATGCACACATACAAAACAAAACAACAGCCGGATAAACTCCGGTGAGAATCATCTCAATATAATCAGCAGGTACGCACATTAATAAGAGAATGCATAACAGTGTATCAACTGTAAATAAATGCAATGACATGAAATGATTCTAGTTCTCCTCTTCAATCTCAGAATTGATTCTATATCGGTTCAACGCCATCAAGATTCGTATCCGATCTTGACATGAATATTCATCTATCGAAACCATCTCCGGCTTCGAAAATCAGGCCAACTCAGTCCTGGGCATTAGAATCAATTCAATTCTCTTCCATATGCAAATTCATGCAAATATAAAAGATCCACTACCTGTGATGGATCGACACACACATAATTCAAGTTCTAAATCAAGAACAATAATCATATATGTATGTGATTTCAGCGGAATACTCAAGACATATCATTCTCGAGTAATCTAGTTCCTGACTCTTCTGTCAGATTATACCTTTGTTTCTCTGTTCTCAAATTACTTCAGTTAACGTTCTTACACTCTGTTCCTTGCTTCTGAAGACTCTGGCACGATCAAAGGTCGATACTGAAGTCAAGATGTTCTCAGTATTTCAAATTCACGCTTATTTATAGACAATGCTCCTCTGTATTTCTTGCAGCATTTCCAACGTATTCAATTCGAGTTCCACGTGTCACGCTGAGTATTCAAACAAGATATACTTCCACCGCTTTGAGGATGGATAACGATAATCAAATTCCTCAACTGCTGTTCATCGTCCTCAGACGTTGTTCGATTATAGTTGATTTTCAGCAGACGCAAGACTCAGCTGTTGTAATAATCAGTCGCAACATCTCAAAACTCAAAACGATGTCGTTATAACTTATTCCAATGACGTCGTTACGTGTTATCAGCTAGTGCTACTTCCCTTAAAAGAACTAGCAGCTGATCGCATTTCCATTCTAACAGCTGAGTTCGCAATAATCATCGAAACGGTGTCGCATTGATCCCTCGACTGGATAACCAGCAGATACCAAAATCTCTCGACTGATTTCCAATCTCTCGTCTGATTGCTAAACGACATCGTTTCAAGACTCATAGTCATAAGTTAAAACGCTGTCGTATATTCTTTCAGCTGGAACGAATTTCCCCTCGACTGGTATTGCGTTAGATATCAAAACGACGACGTCTTACCTACGTCATCCTCAACCAGCAGATACAACATCCTCAACCAGCAGATACACCTCAATACTCAGCAGGTACATAAACCAGCAGATGCTTACAAACTCTTGCTGCTGATTTCTTGTGCGTAACAGTAATTAACACGTGGCATTCTCGTATTGATCCATCTATTCGCGCGTTCGTTTTCAGCTGAAATCAACAATAACGCTTCAACTGAATTTCAAAACTCCACCAGTCGCGAGCTACAGTAACCTGCTGCTGATTTTATCAAATCGCCTCGTCTGGTTACTTTGACTGGTTCTCACACTTCGCGATTTAATCAACACAGTTCTTGAGTCATCCAACATTTCCAGAAGAAATCCGAGCTCATAATCAAGCTTTATCAAATTCTTGAATGTCGAAATTACTCCCCTAATCCACTGCTTAATGATTCTGGGCATTACATTTCTCCCCCTCTAAGATTCGAGTTCGTCCTCGAACTCATCAGCAATCACTATAAATACATATGCTCAGAAGGAGAATTTGATGCTGACTAAGAGCTAACCTTATTGGAAGAGATACGGGTATCGTTGTTTCATATCATCTTCCACTTCCCAGGTTGCTTCTTCAACGCCATGTCGATTCCACTAAATCTTCACTAAAGAAATCGTCTTCGTGCGAAGGTGTTTATCTTTCCGATCCAAAATCTGAATTGGTTGTTCGAAATAGCTCAAAGTTTCATCCAACTCAGCTTCTTCAGCAGAAATAATATGAGACGTATCAGGCATATACTTTCGCAACATAGAGACATGAAAAACATCATGTATACCAGAGAGAGATGGAGGTAAAGCCAGTCGATATGCTAGATCACCTATCTTTTCCAGAATTTCATACGGACCAATGAATCTAGGAGACAATTTTCCCCGCTTTCCAAATCTGATTGTACCTTTGAAAGGAGAAATCTTCAAGAATACTTTGTCCCCTGCTTCAAAACTCAAAGGTCTTCGTCTGGTATTCGCATATTTGGCTTGCCTATGTTGTGCTATTCGCATTCTCTGCTGAATCAATTTTACTTTCTCAGTCATCTCTCTAATTAAATCAGGTCCTAACTCAGGTACCTCTAGAATTGAATTGATTCTAATGCCCAGGACTGAATTGGCCTGATTTTCGAAGCCGGAGATGGTTTCGATAGATGAATATTCATGTCAAGATCGGATACGAATCTTGATGGCGTCGAACTGATAGGGAATCAATTCTGAGATAAACGAGGAGAACTAGAATCATTTCATGTCATGGCATTTAATTACAGTTGATACACTGTTATGCATTATATTGTTATTATGCGTACCTGCTGATTATATTGAGATGATTCGCACCGGAGTTTATCCGGCTGTTGTTTTGTTTTGTATGTGTGCATGACAACAGGAAGAAAGAATTAAGGGGGAGCAACCGCGGGTAGTGAGGTTTAATTATCTAGACGATGGATCAACAGCAGAGGGGCGCAACACCAGTTGATAATCTAGATAGTTGAATAATTGATGATAGGTTGATCAATTCTAGTTTGTATATCAGATAGACACATGTACTAGGGAACTTAGCTTGAACTTAGCTTGTATCCGAAGTGAACTATGAAGCATGTGTATACACGAATCAAGTTTGCGCTACCAGTTGAACTTATTCTGCGTCTGCTGAATTTAATACGCTTCTGCTGATATAAAAAAAAAATATTTTATATGTTTTTTCTAGAATTTCATACGGACCAATGAATCTAGGAGACAATTTTCCCCGCTTTCCAAATCTAATTGTACCCTTGAAAGGAGAAATCTTCAAGAATACTTTGTCCCCTGCTTCAAAACTCAAAGGTCTTCGTCTGGTATTTGCATATTTGGCTTGCCTATGCTGCGCTGTTCGCATTCTCTGCTGAATCAATTTCACTTTCTCAGTCATTTCTCTAATCAAGTCTGGTCCTAGCTCAGGCACTTCTGAAACATCATCCCAATATAATGGTGAACGACATTTTCTTCCATACAGCGCTTCAAACGGAGCCATTTCAATGCTGGTTTGATAACTACTGTTGTATGAAAATTCCACCAGCGGTAATGAATCTTGCCATGACATACCAAAATCTAATACCACAGCTCTCAGCATGTCTTCAAGTGTTTGAATCGTCCTCTCAGATTGCCCATCAGTTTGAGGATGATAAGCGGTGCTTAAATGTAGTTTCGTACCCAGTGCTTGCTGTAAACTACTCCAGAATTGAGAAGTAAATCTGGGATCTCTATCAGACACAATTGATTTTGGTATACCATGCAATCTCACCACTTCTTTAACATACAAATCTGCCATTTGATCATGTCGATAGGTCATTCGATAAGGAATAAAACACGCAGATTTTGTCAACCTATCGATAATCACCCAAATTGCATCACAACCTCTCGATGATTTTGGCAATTTCGTTACAAAGTCCATGGAAATATAATCCCATTTCCATTCAGGAACTGATAGACTCTGTAACAAACCAGCAGGTTTCTTTCTTTCTGCTTTTACCTGCTGACAATTCAAACATTTTGAAACAAATTCAGCCACATCGGTCTTCATTTGTTTCCACCAATATTGTTTCTTTAAATCATTGTACATCTTTCTGCCACCAGGGTGAATGCTGAATTTGCTTCGATGAGCTTCATTTAAAATCTGATCTTTCAACTCCTTAATATCTGGAATAACAAGTCTGTTATTCACATACAACACATCTTCATTGTTGATAAGGTACTCAGATTGATGTCCTGCTTTCACCAGCTCAATCGATTTCTGGATATTCAAATCTCTCTTTTGTGCTTCTTTAATTCGAATCAGCAGGTCAGGTTCAGCACTGATAGCATAAATTCTCATTGGTTTGCTCTCCAATTCAAATACATATCCAGAAATACAGCAAGTTCTTATCAAATTTGACACTCCAATCGTGGTTAAAGATAAAGCACAAATCTTCCTACTCAAAGCATCAGCTGCTGCATTCGACTTTCCTGGGTAATACTTTGCTCTCCAATTCAAATACATATCCAGAAATACAGCAAGTTCTTATCAAATTTGACACTCCAATCGTGGTTAAAGATAAAGCACAAATCTTCCTACTCAAAGCATCAGCTGCTGCATTCGACTTTCCTGGGTAATACTTGATTTCACAATCAAAATCTTTCAATAAATCCAGCCATCTTCTTTGTCTCATATTCAATTCTGACTGGGAAAACAGATACTTCAGACTCTTATGATCAGAAAAGATTTCAAATTTCTCACCATACAAATAATGTCGCCATATCTTCAAGGCAAACACGATAGCTGCTAACTCAAGATCATGAATTGGATAGCGGATTTCATGAGGTTTGAGCGGTCTTGAGGCGTATGCAATCACATGACCTCGCTGCATTAGAACACACCCTAATCCTTGGTGAGATGCATCGCAATATACTACAAATCCACCAGTACCTACTGGAATTGATAGAACTGGTGCAGTAGTTAGTCTCTTTTTCAACTCAAGAAAACTGTTCTCGCATGCTTCTGACCAAACAAAGGGCGCATTTTTCTGTTGTTGGATCTGTTTTGACAGATCCTAATTAAGTTTTGAATTACACAAAACCTGTTGTTGTTATTCTAACAATTCTACTTAAGTGTACAGGTTTTAGAAACAAAGAAGACGATCAGCAGCAGCTATATTTGTTCAGCAGTTGGTTTGCAACATTATCTATCAGCAGTTGGTTTGATGCGTTCAAGGAATCAGCAGTTGAATTAGCAATGGAGACGTCCAGAGTTACATCAGCTGTTCGTAATCAGCTGGAGCATGATAATCCAGCTGAAACAATAACAACCAGCTGAAGAGCTAAAGTGCGAAGCGAACCAGCTGAATCAAGTATTGAGAAGCTTGCTGGAGCAGTAGATAGAAGAAGAAGATTCGAGTTATAAGTACTGCTGACGAATCTGTTAGCAGTCGCAAAGTTATAAGTACTGTTGATGAATCCATCAACAGTCGCTATTCAAGAAGAAGAAGAAGAAGATTTCGTTTATAAGTACTGTCGATGAATCTATCGACAGTCGCCATTCTTGAAGATTAGAAGAAGCAGGATGTATCGCAAGCTGGAACTGGAGCTGGAATGAAGAAGATTAGCTGGAACGATGAAGTTCAGCAGGAAGCTACAGTTGAAGATTCAGCAGATGAGAAGAGGCGCTAAATTTGGATTGAGCTGTGATGACATCAGCCTTGATGTCATCACAATCAGCAGATGGTTTTCAGCAGATGAAGTGTAGCGACGTCGTGTGGAGAATCAGCAGATGGATTAGTTGTTGATGACGTCATCGGTGACGTCATCCAGTCGCAAGATTCAGCAGGTAGCTTGCATTCCAGACGCAAGAGGAAGCGACGTCGTAGAGGATCCAGTCGCAAGCTACAGTGCAATCAGCAGATGCTATTTGGAGATTAGCAA
Organism: Dorcoceras hygrometricum; assembly: GCA_001598015.1. Classification (NCBI taxonomy): domain Eukaryota; kingdom Viridiplantae; phylum Streptophyta; class Magnoliopsida; order Lamiales; family Gesneriaceae; genus Dorcoceras; species Dorcoceras hygrometricum. Next base: position 81,153 of record KV012812.1, read on the forward strand.
TTGCAAAACGATGTCGTTTACATAAGTTGATACGACAGCGTTTTGCTCATGCGCTAAAGATTCAGATGGAAGACTTTGCGTTGTTATTTTCAGCAGACGAAGCTACAGTGCATCCAGTCGCAACGCAAAGCATCCAGTCGCAAGAAGATTCAGGCGAAGCTTTTGATGATCCAGTCGCAAGCAACAGCAGCATCCAGTCGTGAGCTTATTTGTATCAGCTGTTGCTATATATTCAGTCGCGAGCTACAGTGACCAGTCGCAAGAATCAGATCAGCAGAATCCAGTCGCAGTGTTAAATCAGTAGCGAAGCAGTTGACGATTTGCGAGAAATGGAAGTCAACTGCTGAGCTAAATTCAAATCAAAGATCAGAAGATGATCCAGTCGCAGTGTTAAATCAGTAGCGAAGCAGTTGACGATTTGCGAGAAATGGAAGTCAAGTCAAGAGCTAAATTCAAATGGCGAAAGCGACAAGAAGCAATCAACGCTCAAGATGGAAAGAATCAATGGCTGAGATTTCGTCGTGCAATTTGCCTCAATTCAAGGGAACAAGTTTTGTACTATTCTGGGAAACAGTACAATATACAGAGGATGTTTGCACGCATTTGGAAAGAAGACAAATTAGCCATATGAAGCGCTGAACAGATTTGGAATCTATCTAACGGCCATATTTCAAACAGAGGCTATATATTGGAGGCGACGCCCTTTGAAAAGAGTTTTGTTTCCAACGGGAAGAATTTCAACAGAGGCTATTTATTAGAGGCGACGCCATTGAAGAAATGTGTCGTCCGGTCCGGTAACACAGAGAGAGTCCTGTCGACAGTGAACGAGACGCTATGCGTTCGTTCAGTTGGTGCTACTACAATACTGTGGGAAATATTCATTGATTACACAGTGCACCAACAGAGGGAAAATAATCTGAAGTGAAGCTGTCAACTAATCATTCGAGAGAGAGTTTCATTGCAGTTGACAGTGTAGCTAGAATAAGTTGGAACGACAGCGTTTTGCATTC
>KV012812.1:91079-148367 GCA_001598015.1 Dorcoceras hygrometricum
TGATCCTTCAATTCTTTCAATTCAATTGGTGCCATTCTATATGGTGCTTTCGATATTGGTTGTGTGCCTGACATCAATTCAATGCTGAAGTCTACCTCTCGATATGGAGGTAATTCTGGGATCTCATCAGGAAACACATCAGCAAACTCACACACTACTGGTATATCTACCAGATTCGGGCTATTTTTCTTTGTATCTATTGCATAAATCAGAAATCCCTCCGCTCCTTTTTGCAATAGCTTATTCATTGTAATAGCAGAGATCAAAGGAATTCTGGCTCGTGATCCCTTACCATAAAATTTCCACTCATCGGTTTTCTCTGGTTTGAATCGAACCACTTTCTGAAAACAATCCACTGTTATCTATACTTGGTTAGCATATCAATTCCCACGATACAATCAAAATCAGATAATCCAAGCACAACGCAATCAATTTCAATTGTGTGACCCTCAAACTCTAACATCTCTGGTTTGAATCGAACCACTTTCTGAAAACAATCCACTGTTGCTCTATACTTGGTTAGCATATCAATGCCCACATCAGATAATCCAAGCACAACGCAATCAATTTCAATTGTGTGACCCTCAAACTCTAACACACAATTTCTAACAGTAGTGATCGATAACATTCCTTTCCCCAGAGGTGAAGAAACCGATACTATTTCAGTTAGAGGTTCAGCAGACAACTTGTGTGCTACCACAAAATTCTCAGAGATGAAGGTATGTGATGCACTAGTATCAATTAAGACATAAGCTGGAAAGTTGCACAAGTAGCAGTTACCTGAAATAACATCATCTGGGGCTGCCTGTGCTTGCTCTTCCGTCAATGCAAACACTTTTGCTTGTTGCTTTGGAGGTTGGCTCACTGCCTGGCTTCCTCCTTGTCGATTTTGTTGCAGGTTTTGGGGTTGGTAAGATTGTACAGAAGACCTGTCGGGTGCTGGCATTGTTCTTGTTGCTGCTGCATGCTGGAAATTCCCAGAATTACGTTGAGGACATATTCTTGCAAAATGTCCCGGCTGGTTACAAATACGGCAGAGGCCAGATACTCCTCTGCATTCTTCTGTGGCATGTTTTCCTCCACATTTGGTACAGTATTCGCCAGCTTGTGGTCCCGCTTGCATTTGTTTAAATTCATTCGAGCTGGAAGAACTGCTAGTTCCAGATCGTTTGAATTGTTTCCCTTTTCCCTTAAAGAAATTTTTCTTTTTCCCGCTGCTGCTGCTTCCAGCATCAAAGCGTGGAGGTGGAATTTGTGGATTCTCTGCTGCTTTGGATGCTGCTGGCACAAATTGTGCTCTTCGCTGCCTCAGCAATCCAGCTTCAGCTCCTTTTGCTCGATTCAACGCATCAGCAAAAGTATTGGGTCTTCCAGTGTTTACCAAAGTAAAGACATCTGGATTCAATCATTAATGAATTGGTCTGCTTGAGCTTCATCGTTCATAGCAACATGTGGCGCAAATTTCAGCAAACTCGTGAACTCGTAATCCTCTATATTCAGCTGCCCTTGTCGCAAGTTCGCAAATTCCGCTCCTTTATCCTTTCTATAAGAGACTGGAAAGAACCTTTGATAGAAAGCTGTTCGGAATATTGTCCATGTAATCATAGTACCCTGATTTTCCAGTGCTTTCTTTGTTGCTATCCACCAACTTTTCCCAATACCATGCAGCTGATGTATAATCAATTTCACCCGACGTTCATCAGTGTACTCTAGTGCTTCGAACAACTGCTCTATATCTTCTAACCAGTTTTCACATTCAATAGCACTTTCGGTTCCTGTCAAAGTCGGTGGTTTAAACGACTGAAATCTTTTCAGTAAAGTTTCCATTGGAGTAGCAGCTGCATTCAACACCTCAGTAGATGTACTGCCCTGTTCTGTCTGGCGATTCGTAATTCTTCGAGGAGGCATATCTAAGAATCAAACAGACGGATTTATCATTTCTCATCAAACAATAACAAATCAATCTCAGTCCCTCCTCTGATTAGCATACATCATTATACTGCTGCTCAAGAGATCAAGTGCTGATTCATACTTCACTCAATACATGCTGTTAATCATTTCCAACGCATGTACTTCTCATAGTTCTTCGGTATATTCTTACCATTTAGTCACAAGAATCATGTGATATCAATTCAAAAGCAGTAAGACATATACCACACAAGCATGCAATTCATCATAGGAAGAACTCGATCTACCCCACTCATCTAATTCAAAAATCTCACTATCGTATTAACCTCGCTCTGATACCACCTGTTGTGAGGCTCTCTGCTCACAATTAATCTTCTAATCTTAATAAGTGGGTATTTAGTTTAAACTCAACTAATCTGGTTTGTCCAAAATGTACCATAAAAAAAAAAATTCACCAGCAGAAAAGTAAATCAGCAGAAGCATAATCCAACTCAGCTGGTTGCGTAAACATGATTCCTTTATACCAAAAACTTCAAAGTTTACAACGATTATAAGCTCCATTAACTAGTACACGTTTAATTTGTATATACAAAACCAGACGTAAGCAACTTAAGACCAGTTGATCAAATATCTAGACTATCAGCAGGTAGTAAATCTTCGTGCTGCTGATCTAGCGCCTAAGTAGTATCTCTCGCTACATTATAAGCTCCATTAACTAGTACACGTTTAATTTGTATATACAAAACCAGACGTAAGCAACTTAAGACCAGTTGATCAAATATCTAGACTATCAGCAGGTAGTAAATCTTCGTGCTGCTGATCTAGCGCCTAAGTAGTATCTCTCGCTACCCGTCGTTGCTTCCCACTAGTTCTTTCTTCCTGTTGTCATGCACACATACAAAACAAAACAACAGCCGGATAAACTCCGGTGAGAATCATCTCAATATAATCAGCAGGTACGCACATTAATAAGAGAATGCATAACAGTGTATCAACTGTAAATAAATGCAATGACATGAAATGATTCTAGTTCTCCTCTTCAATCTCAGAATTGATTCTATATCGGTTCAACGCCATCAAGATTCGTATCCGATCTTGACATGAATATTCATCTATCGAAACCATCTCCGGCTTCGAAAATCAGGCCAACTCAGTCCTGGGCATTAGAATCAATTCAATTCTCTTCCATATGCAAATTCATGCAAATATAAAAGATCCACTACATGTGATGGATCGACACACACATAATTCAAGTTCTAAATCAAGAACAATAATCATATATGTATGTGATTTCAGCGGAATACTCAAGACATATCATTCTCGAGTAATCTAGTTCCTGACTCTTCTGTCAGATTATACCTTTGTTTCTCTGTTCTCAAATTACTTCAGTTAACGTTCTTACACTCTGTTCCTTGCTTCTGAAGACTCTGGCACGATCAAAGGTCGATACTGAAGTCAAGATGTTCTCATTATTTCAAATTCACGCTTATTTATAGACAATGCTCCTCTATATTTCTTGCAGCATTTCCAACGTATTCAATTCGAGTTCCACGTGTCACGCTGAGTATTCAAACAAGATATACTTCCACCGCTTTGAGGATGGATAACGATAATCAAATTCCTCAACTTCTGTTCATCATCCTCAGACGTTGTTCGATTATAGTTGATTTTCAGCAGACGCAAGACTCAGCTGTTGTAATAATCAGTCGCAACATCTCACAACTCAAAACGATGTCGTTATAACTTATTCCAACGACGTCGTTACGTGTTATCAGCTGGTGCTACTTCCCTTAAAAGAACTAGCAGCTGGTCGCATTTCCATTCTAACAGCTGAGTTCGCAATAATCATCGAAACGGTGTCGCATTGATCCCTCGACTGGATCATCAATAGATACCAAAATCTCTCGACTGATTTCCAATCTCTCGTCTGATTGCTAAACGACATCGTTTCAAGACTCATAGTCATAAGTTAAAACGCTGTCGTATATTTTTTCAGCGGGAACGACTTTCCCCTCGACTGGTATTGCGTTAGATATCACAACGATGACGTCTTACCTACGTCATCCTCAACCAGCAGATACAAAATCCTCAACCAGCAGATACAACAATATTAACCAGCAGACACACCTCAATACTCAGCAGGTACATAAACCAGCAGATGCTTACAAACTCTTGCTGCTGATTTCTCGTGCGTAACAGGAATTAACACGTGGCGTTCTCTTATTGGTCCATCTATTCGCGCGTTCACGTTCAGCTGAAATCAACAATAACGCTTCAACTGAATTTCAAAACTCCACCAGTCGCGAGCTACAGTAACATGCTGCTGATTTTATCAAATCGCCTCGTCTGGTTACTTCGACTGGTTCTCACACTTCGTGAATCATTCAACACTTCCAGAAGAAATCCGAGCTCGTACTAAAACTTCATCAACTTCTTAAATGTCGAAACTACTCCACTAATCCTCTTCTTAATGATTCTGGGCATTACACCCCATGTGCTTGTCACTGAGCCTCGCTCCAAGTGATCTTATAGCACAACGAAAATAGAAGCTTGGCATCTGCCCGAGACTCGTGCATCCCGACAGTTCATCAAGCGAAAAACTGGTTCTATATAAAAACAACATCTGGCTTCAAGACAACCTGCTCTGATACCAATTGTAGGTCCAAGAAAAAAGGATCAGCAGTCGCGCTTGTTAAAAGACTTTAGAAAGTTTTGCGCGCTGCTACAACACTTGAGGTTCAATACCTCTTGTTCTTGAACACATAAAAACTCACCAGAAGAGCACTGGAGACAGATCTGGTATGATTTAAAAATCATGCGGAAAATACCAGAACTGAATCCTAATATTTTAAAACAACTCAAACAGATTTATGTACACCATAAATCTGTTCAAGACTTTGCAAGTGCTTGTGTGCTAACTGTGTATGCGATGCTAAGTAAGAGCGAGTGCTGAACTGTAAACATGTATGCGTGCTAAAGTAAAGCGAATGCTGAATGAATAAAGGACACGATACTCAGCAGGTTTGTTTCTGGAAGTTCGGACCTCAATGTCCTACATCTCCCCTTCTTCCACCTCGAAAGGCTCCACTAGAATATTTGATCTTACAACTCGTGTACAGACCCAATCCCACAACCAGCAGCTGTGAGAACTCCTAGACTTGAACAATGCACACCAGCCTCAACTGTGTGACTAACTACATACACATGAGTTTAACGTCATCGTGCTTGGACGGGACTGATTGAAACGTTTTGAGATTCATTCACTAATACAATGTGAATGAATCTCTGTGTGTGAGATTGTTACAATGAAGCTCTCAACTCTCTGTTTCTCACACACTAGGGAAATTGCTCTACACAAGCTAATTAAAACTCAGCAATCGACTCTCGTGAAAGCTCCTCTCTAATGGCGGTCGATTGCTTCGTCTTTCTGTTCATTTTCCCTCTGTTGGTGCACTGTGTAATCAATGTATTTTTGCAACAGCGCTGTAGTCGCACCAACATCGTCTTCTTCGTCAACCTTCTTCAATGGCGTTGCCTTCACATATATAGCCTCTGTTCAAATTAAACCCGTTGGACACAAAATTATTCCCGTTCAAAATTGTTCTGTAAAGTACCGACAGGGAATATTACTTGTGTCCTTTTCTTTTGCAGGCTTCTTGTCGTTTTCGCCATTTGAATTGAGCTCAGCAGTTGACATCCAGCTTTGATAACTCTTCGTAAATTGTCAACTGCTTCGCTGCTGGTTCATCACTACGACTGGATATCTTGCGTCTGGTTTTCGCTTGCAGCTGGTTATCCAGTCGTTGGTTTCAAAACCTTGCGACTGGGTTCATAGCGTTGAAGTTTGCTTGCGACTGGTACAACATCTTGCGACTGGATGCATAGCAACAGCTGGTTCATTGAAGCTCTCGACTGGACGTGCTGTTACTTGCGTCTGGATGTACAAGCTACCTGCTGGTTTCTTTTGAGAGTTGTACCTGCTGGTTCTTAGCACAAGATCATCTGCTGAATCATAGCGACGGCAAAACGCTGTCGTATCAACTTATTCGAACGACATCGTTTTGCTACGCTAACTCCAAATATCATCTGCTGGTGAACAGTAGCTTGCGACTGGATTCTTCTTCCTGTACGACGTCGCTTCATCTCTTGCGCTACTCTTCACAACTGCTGATAGCTTCCTGCTGATCACTGTAGCTTCCTGCTGAATGATGACGTCACTGATGATGTCATCTACGCTTAGCGCTCCAGCTGATCTTTATCGTTCCAACTTCAGCTTGCGACTCTTCTTAGCTTCTTGAATAGCGACTGTCAATAGATTCATCAACAGTACTTATAATCGCGACTGCTAACAGATTCGTCAACAGTAACTTGCGCCTGGAATCTTCTTCTTCGATCTATTTCCTAGCAGACTTCTCAATTCCTGTTCCAGCTGGTTCATCTTTTCTCTTTAGCGCTTGCAGCTGGTTGTTATCGTTACAGCTGGTTCACTATGCTCCAGCTGGTTCAACTTGGCTTCCGCCTGAATATGAACAGCTGATTCAACTTTGGACGTCTCCATTGCTAATCCAGCTGCCGTCTAAGTGTATGCACCAAACCAACTGCTGAACTTTAACTTGAACCATCGGCTGGACAGATTCTTCAACTGTTCATTATCTTCTCCGATCCTGGAATCTGTACACTCAAGTGGAATTGTTAGAAACACAATAACAGGTTTTGTGTAATTCAAAACTTAATCAGGATCTGTCAAAACAGATCCATCACGCACTCCTCTTGGTTTTCTGTTTTTCTCTATTCTTCTCGTCAAGAGCTCCTCTCATCTCGCATTCGCTCTGCTCTTCTCTCGTATTCAGCTTGTGCTGCTCCTATTGATATAAAGCCTATGATCTGTTATATCCATTGGACACAAAGTTGTAGTCGTTGTAAAGGCTTCTGACAAAGTTTTACATTGTTTCCTTGAGCATTAAATGTGTTGCAGGCTTTATTTGACTTGAGCTCTCTTCTTTTTTGCGCTTGCAGCCTTTGCTGACTTCGAGCTTGTGTCTCGATCAGACAAATTAATTTTTCTTCTAGTATTCTGAGATTTCACAAACTAATTTATCTGATCTAGCGCAAGGCTTCTGATCTGCTCTACCAGCTGGTGTCCTCCCAGCTGGTCTCTCTTAGCTGATCTCTAAGATGCTCTTGAGCTAATCTGCACTTCTTCTCTAAGCTGCATTTCTTATCTGCTCTTGTACTGCTCTTGTACTTAGCTTCTCTTATTCTGTTCTTTCATGTTCTTGTCTGCTCCTGAACATTGCTGGGCCCTAATCTTGTTTCCCAGCTAGTTTTTTCTTTCACTACAGCAATCTTCCTCCACGATTCTTTTGGTATCGAATAGCATGTGATCCTTTGTACTGGACATATCTTGCACCAGTGATTATATCTCTTCTTCTTTGGATCACATCTGCTCTGATTCAGCTTTCACTGGATCTTTAATCAGCACTTGATCATCGATACGAGCTGTTAATCTCCTGGGATGCTTTTCCTTTACTGTACCAGCTTGGGTGTCCCCTCACTGTTCCAGCTTAGATGTTTCTGTCGCACCAGCTTGGGCGTCCCCTCACTGCTCCAGCTTTGACATCTCCATAATAGCATGCAGCTCTCGTCCAATCTGATCTCCTTCAGTATTTATCCAGCTTGGACCTATGGAGACTGATCGAGTACACCCTGCTCTTGTATTTTCTTCTTCTTCTTCAGGGTTCACCTCGAGCTCGTCAAACTTCTCACAGATTCTTCCTCATCTCTCTTCATCTTCATATTCTATAATAAACCCATCTCTCGTAAGCATCCAGCTTGACTTACGTCCCTGATCTGGTCTTCTTCTATCCAAGCTGGCTTGTCCTTAACTAGCTTGGATATCTTCTACGCTACTCTGGGACTGCACATCAATCTTAAATCATTAGTGAGATAATAGCAGGTTTTGTGTTAATCAAAATTAAGATTCCGATCTATAAAAATAGATCCAACAATCTCCCCCTTTTTTATTTACACAAAACCTGAATAAACATGTGCACGTATGTTTATGCTTAGAAATATTTCTTCCCCTTTTTGTGGGAATCAAAAAGGGTTTGAAATCTTGTCTGCCCCTTAATATTTAAAACAAAACTCCCCCTCAACAGAGCATGGGATAATTTATATTTCGAAAGAACACATTTTGCAAGGGACGACAGTTTGCGAAAACAAATGCATGAGATGAGATTTTGAAACGGATTTCATGCTACTGGAAAATACTCATCTATACGGACTGGAAGATAAATGATAATTGAACTCACAGAATCTCTTCTGCTTCTCTCGAACTCTGTCATATGCGCTATTTTTTCAGCACATCCAAACCAAGAGGTCTTGGTGTCCATAGATCTCGCGCAATCTGTCAGCTCGACAGAAGATATGTTGCCACACCTTTCGCTCTTGGTATAGTGCTCTGCTATTCAAAAATCATTACTCCCTTTATCTTTATAGAGTGGTTTCTTTCCCAGCTGGTTTCCTTCCCAGCTGGTTTCTTTTTTCACTACAGCAATCTTCCTCCACGATTCTTTTGGTATCGAATAGCATGTGATCCTCTGTACTCTACATATCTTGCACCAGTGATTATATCTCTTATTCTTTGGATCACATCTGCTCTGATTCAACTTTCACTGGATCTTTAATCTGCGCTTGATCATCGATCCGAGCTGTTAATATCCTGAGCTGTTTTTCCTTTACTGTACCAGCTTGGGTGTCCCCTCACTGTTCCAGCTTAGATGTCTTCTGCCGCACCAGCTTGGGCGTCCCCTCACTGCTCCAGCTTTGACATCTCCATAATAGCATGCAGCTCTCATCCAATCTGATCTCCTTCAGTATTTATCCAGCTTGGACCTATGGAGACTGATCGAGTACACCCTGCTCTTGTATTTTCTTCTTCTTCTTCAGGGTTCACCTCACCCAATTTCAAGAGATAATTCATCAGCTTATAGTTCTGATGTTCGTTATTCGTTTCCATAGCCCGAGCTGTTTCAAGTTTTCTTCTTCAATTGAACTCCGATGTACTCCCAGTAGATTTCGAACAACAAAAGAGTTTTAAAATAGCAAACCATCTATGATAGCGATCTGTTTCAGATATGAGAAAAGCAGTTCAAAGAAAGTGTTACAGAAATATTTAAAGGAAGTAAAATTTCAAATTTTAAAGTGATTTATGGCAAAGATAACAGGCGCTTATCATAGGAAGGGTGAGGACGCTGGATGACGAACCAGTGTGTCCCTTCACATAGGAAGGGTGAGGGTGTTGGTTGACGAACCTTTGTGCCCCTTCACACATCATAGTTGGGATTTATCCCAGAGTTCCTGATTTCAGATGATAGATTGATCAAGCTACTTTGACCTAAGGAGAGATTTTGTGACATAACTCAATAAAAATAATAACAGAGAATAGGGTTGTTTACAACCACAGGATTGAGAAACGTTCATGTGAAAGCTTATTCCTTCAATACCAGTAAAGAGTTTTAAATGTTTCAAGCATGTTCAGTTTCTCAGTTTTCAGTGTATCAGTTTACAGGTTTTTAAACTTACGAGTTGTTTAGCTTTCAAGTTTTGTTCAGATTTCAAGTTATTTTCAGCTTACGAGATTTCATTTTACAGTTAAAAGCTATTTATATGCCTATACTTCTGCCTTAATTATTTCCACATTTGCTTGATAGGTCTCTAGGCTCACTAGCTTAGAGGTTGCTGGTTGGTGCGATCTAGATCAGATCGGGGGTATTTATCGTGGAACCTGCGTTTTCGCACAGCACATATTACATATTTTGTTCTGCTTAGATTTGATAGAGAAATTGTATCAGTTATTTCATATACATTTATCTGTAAACTGAATGAAATTATTGTGCAAGGTTTTATCCAGTTTTCGATTATCCTATAAGCCTTGAGCTGTTTTCCTTCCAGTCGTCTTTTGAATTTTCCCTTCAGAACTTGGATAAGATATTTCATCTAGAGTCTCTGCATCCCGAGCGAAATTGATTTGTTCGCACAGTTTATAAGCTCTTAGCTATTTTCCAGTTCGAGATCTGAAATTTTTATAATTTTTGCAATTTAGTCCAGAAGTATTTGGTTAGTTGTCGTTTGATCAAGTACAAATTTTGAGTATCATTCAGTTCGAACCTTCAATTTATTATAAATTTCAATTAGAAAAATATGATCGTACAATTGGTATCCTAGCATGGTCCTTGAGATACACACTTCTTTTGGTGTGAGACAGTTCGCGCCAGCCGTTTCAGTTACCTGTGAGTTTTATGTTCATGTTCTAGTATACAGTATTCTTTCATGATAGTCTTGTGGTGGATTTGGGCTATAGTTCAGATATGTCAGAAAGATGAAGAGAAAAGAGAGAAGCTATGAATGAAGATACTAGTATTGATAGTAATATACGAGTTATAGCAAACATGACTTAATTATTGGAGCAACTAGTATGATATTGTAGCATAGGTAATGACCAATCTTCAAATCGAGGATTTAGTCAAGAGAATCCTCAGTAAAAGTTTAGACACTAGAGACCAAAAGAATTTTTAGGATAGAGTTTGATATGTCATCTACATGTTGAGAGACGACGTGACGATGAAAGAAATTCAAACATGAAGATGTTAGTATCGGAATATATAGGTGAGAGGCTTGAAGATAAAACTCTATATTTAGTCAATATATAATCAAATCATGCTGATAAAATCTTAAAAATTGTGAGTAGTTTACGAATTATCAAAAAAATAATTTGGACTCGATATTTATATGCAAGAAATTCAAACTTGTTCAAATTCCGTTCATTTGTAGATTTGTGATTTAAACAAATTAAAATCTTTTCAGAATATCATAATTTACATATTCCAACAGAAATAAAATAGGAATTATATGCATATATGGTACATAATCTAGAACAGCGGAGGGTATAATCGTCCTTGCGTGGGGCAAAAGATTTTGTGCTCGAGTTTAATTTCACACTCCCCTCGTATCCTCTCCAGCTTGTCTTCTCAGATTACTTACTCTTTCCCCAATCTTCCTCGTCTTTTATTCGCTACGCAGAGAATTCCTGATTCATATTCAATCTTCGATTCTCTCGTTTTTTTCCCAAAAGAAAACAGGGTTCTTTGGGGTTAATTGTCATCCATATAGTTGTTATTTTGACAATTTCTCTCAGTCTGTTTGATAATATTCCTGAGTAATCATTGCAGTGAGTGATTCTGTAAATATGATGATCAGAATCCGGAGCCGTGACGGGTTGGAGCGGGTCACGATCGACAACCCGGTTGCAACTGTCGCTGAACTTCAGGCGGCAATTGAATCCCAGCTTCGGGTGCCAAGACACGCTCAAATCCTGTCGACTAACCAAAACTTGCTTCTAGCAAAGGCCTCCACCGATTTGACCCGATTTACAGATATGTCGAACCCGAACACCCCGATTTCTTCCCTTAAAATCGGGCACGGCTCAATAATTTATCTTGCTTACGAAGGGGAACGCGCCGTTGCTGGCCCTGCTTTCAAGCCCGCTGGGTCGTTCGGCCGGAAGATGACCATTGATGACTTGATTGCCAAGCAGATGAGGATTACTCGCCAGGAGAATCCGCACTGTGAGCTGGTCTCGTTTGATCGTGATGCGGCTAATGCCTTTCAGCATTATGTGAGTGAAAGTTTGGCCTTTGCGGTGAAGCGCGGCGGTTTCATGTATGGGACAGTATCTGAGGAGGGGAAAGTGGAGGTGGATTTCATTTACGAGCCGCCGCAGCAGGGGACGGAAGACAATTTGATGCTTTTCAGGGATTTGGAGGAGGAAAAGTTAGTTGAAGCTATAGCATTGGGGTTGCGGATGAGGAGGGTGGGCTTTATATTCACTCAGACTGTTAGTCAGGACAAGAAGGATTACACGATGTCAAATTCGGAGATTCTGCAGGCAGTTGAGTTGCACGCCGAGGGGGATTTGAAGGAGTGGGTGACTGCCATGGTGAAGCTGGAGGTGAATGAGGATGGTGGTGCTGAAGTGCATTTCGAGGCCTTTCAGATTAGTGATATGTGTGTTCGGTTGTTTAAGGAGGACTGGTTTGAGCGCGAGGTAAAAGAGGAGGTTGATCCTAAGCTTTCAAGGATGAAAAAGGATGTGGTGGTGGGTGTAAAAGATACTAGAGAAGTGGACAATGATTTCTTCTTGGTGGTTGTCAAGATTTCTGATCATCAGGTTCGTAGACACGTCTTACCTTATGTTATTCTTTGTTGCATTAGAGTTTTGTTTGATAAAAATCTAGTCTTTACTTGGCATTAACTGGCTTATCTGTTTCTGGCACTTGCATTACAGATACCTACCTAGTATTATTGTCTTCAAAAATCAGACACCAATTCGAATAGAATCTTCGGTCTGACAATAGAGTACAGGTAGATCACAATGAGGATAGAATTGCATAACACGATACTCTTGTGCTTTGACTAGATTGTCCATCTAATGGAAATTTGCCATTTATTGATGAAGCTGTGTATAAGCCGAGGACATTTAAGTTCTAGTTAAAAATTATGATGAAATAGAAAGATTGAATTAGCTCAAGACCTGTCTATGTAAAATATTCAGTAGGATTATGTCAATGCAATTTTGTCCAACTCCAAATTTGATGAATTCTGTTTAAATGTTAAAGTAATAGAATCGTTTCATACCTGTGTCACTTGTATTGCATTACCTTTGAAGGCAAAAGAACAACGGGGTTCACGAGCCTTTGGCTGGTTGTTTTTGTATTTTCCTTTCCGCAGAATTCAGACTAGAATTTGCTGCATGATGAATTCTCTGCGAGCGACTATGTGATGGTGTGGTTTTTGTTTTACTGATTTCCGTTAAACATCACAAGTAGCGTTGGATTCTTCCACTTAGCCCTATGGACAAACCTGATTGACGCTGCTTATCTTTGGCTTAAACATTTCAAATACTAAGGTGGCCTAGGTTGCTTTATGTGCTCCGTTGCATGTGATGTATTTTAGTTATCCATGAAATATAATTGCATTGATTTGAAGTGTGTGGAAGTTGGCATGTGCTTCAAATTCTGGGCTCATGTTCTTCGATACTTCATGTCGACAGCGTACTCTCTCTATCACGCAGCTATATCTGATTGTGTTTCCTGAACTCTTAAGACTTTTGTAAATGCTTCCGTCTCTTATATGAACTTTATGTATGAGTGCAGGGTCCTCTATCGTTAACGTTTCCCATCGAGAACAGGATGTCACCACGAACAATGAATGCCCTAAAGAATCATCTGGATCGAACAAAAAACCTTCCCTTTGTGAAGCGAATCTCTGATTTCCATCTGCTGCTCTTACTCGCCAGGTTTCTAGACATCAAAACTGATATCCCTGCTCTAACCGGCTGCGTGCTGACACAAGCTACAGTTCCTGAAGGATATCATCTACTAATCGAATCCTTGGCCAATGCTGCATGATCAAAACCGAAACTTGTTGCAGTCTATGGATAAGTGGGAAGGATCTTTCCATCAAAAAACAAGCATATTTGGAAACCTGAACACACTAACTTATATGCTCTTGATTTGCCGTGTAATTTAACTGACGTTATATATTGCTTTAATTTGTTTTTTTATGTGATCTTTATACTTTTTTTCTTTAAATCTTCTGGCGAATGGAATCATATACTCGTATAGGGTGTAATGGTGAAAAATTAATTACTTTAAATACTTTCGTGGAGTTAAGAAATTGATAGGTATTTAACCATGTCTTTTATAAAGTCAATAAAAATATTGTAGTTTGAATAATGATATCTATAAATTATATGAAAGTGTGTGATATATAACATTAATATTTAAAATTCACTAAAAGTTTCTAGTCTGGATAAGGACAAGTTTAAGAAAATGAAAAAATTTACTAAAAGTTTCTAGTATGGATAAGGACAAGTTCAAGAAAATGAATTTTGTCAAAGATCAGCAAGACACATGACACACTTGAGTTTCACTTTTTGTATGATGAAATGACGACAAGAACATAAAGTCAGAAGTTTTTGCAGAAGCTTTTCAATCACATCAGAAGCTATATATACAAGCTGAACTGAAGACGAAGAGTCGAAGAGTAGAATAAGAGTGTGAAAGACTCTCAAGCTACGTGGTTTTGCACAAGTGTCAGTTCGGACGAGAGCAGAATATCAAGTTGTGCACCACCAGCTGACGTCGTCGTAATGTCCGAAAAATCATGAAGAGTACGACAGTGTGATAATACAATTGAGAGAATATGATATATCAGATTACATGTCTCACACACACATTCACTCACATATATTGAGAGAAGCGTATCAGATTAGATGAGTGAATGTGAAAACAAAATCAATTCAATGTAGTCTTTCGCATAGAAACGTTAAACAAGTTCACATAATGTTAAGTCTAGGAGTCTCAGTTTGAACAGTGTGATAAGTCTCATCTGATGTGGGTTTATACTAGTGGTTGTATAAATCAAAATCTTCTAGAGTGAATTATTCTAGTTTGGAAGAAGAATAGACATAGAAGGTGTTGCCTTCGAAATTCCATAAACAAACCTCCAGTGACCTGATTACTGTTTCTATACATGTTTTGTAGACTGTTTTTAATCAGCTTTCAATTTTCGGGGAGTACTTCGGATTATTTTCGCATGATTTTTCAGACCAGGTACGATGTATTCTCAGTGCTCAAAACCTTTCAAAAACAAGAGCTATTGTAGCTCCAAACTTATTTCAGATCACGGCGGACAGTGCGTGCTATTTCATTGAAAGCTGCTTTTAAAACGCGCGATGTCCTACTCCGTGTTGTTCCCCTCAGCATGGACGTGATCTGGTACACATTGCGCGCCTTTGTCTGTGCCATTTCGCTAGAATGCAGCGCGCGATCTATTCTAGTTCACAGTCCCTAAAATTCTTGACAAGGTATCAGAGCCTTTATAATCTGATATATGTCCACAAAATTTTCAACAATTTTATATATTTAACTATATTTAGTGGTATTTATGGATTTAATTTGTAATTTTAAGTAACTAAAAATTCTTGTTAATTCTTTTTAGGAAGTATTTTTGGGATGAAGTAATGTTAGAGGAGGGTGAATAACCTATTAAATAAAACTATGACATGAAGTGGTAATAACCCCAGTTCTTGAAAACTTAAACACCGAGGATTATATTGAGTTTGTTTCAAACCAAACGAAAAATACTTGACATAAATTTCTAAAAAAGATTTATGCAATTTGTAAAATATTTGAAAGTAATGCAACTTAAGGTGCAAAAACAGTTTGGTTTAAAATATTTCAATAATGCATATAAAAATCATGAATGAATGCAATAAAGGTAAATACACAATTTGTTTATGGAAGTTCGAAGTCAAAAACTTTTACATATCCCCTTCTTCCATTGAAAGGAATGATCCACTAGAAGACTTTGATTCATACAATACTTTGTACAAAATCACTTCAATTTATGGCTTACCCATTGCCTAAATTGAAACTCCTAGATTTCACAAGTTTACTGTCTTTATGTGAAAACTTTCACTCAATCTAAACATTGAAACTCAAGTCTCGTATATATTGTGTGAGTGAGTTGTGTGGAAATTTGATTTGTTATAGTGTGTATTCTCAAATGCGTCCTCAAAACTAGGAAGAGCTCTCAATAAGATAATGTATTCATGTAGGATTTCCTTTTTTTTAGTTCTCTACTCTATTATATTCTTTCTTATTCTCTTTCTACTATTGTTCTATTCTCCTGCTTATTAATCTCCGAAGTACTGTACCTATAGTTTCCAGATCTAATATATCGTTAGAGCAAAGAAATAGCCATTAGAAATGCTTCCGAACACTTCTGGTCAATTCTGGTACTTGTGTTTGATTTGGTTTGATCGAGCTGATCCGTGCTGCTGGGTGTTGTGATGATCAACCAGCTAGGTTCTGTGCTGACCAGATTGCTATGCTAACCAGAATACTGTGCTGACCCCACTGGGAGTTGTTCTATGCTGATATGTTCCTTAACGATCTGATCTGATTGCTGGTTGAAATGCATATGATCTGTATTGTTGAGCTTATCTGTTTGCTCGCCGATCTTCTCCAGTTCAGTTGTATTATGTTCTGCGGATTGATTAACATATAAGAAACATGACAACTGTTAAAATCAAAATTGAACAATTACTATATCCAACGAGTAAGATCACTAGTAGATTTACCAACAAAAGAGCAATTATTTAGAAGGATATTGATTATCCATTTATATTAAAATAAAAATAAAACTGGAGTCTTTAATCCCTTTTTCTGAGTACATTTTCATTGTCCAAATTGGTCTCCTTTGACTTGAGTTCTTTCTTAATAATATCTTGCAGTATATATTTTACTATTTTTAATTATTTTCAATATGATTTTGTTTTTACAGAAAGTGGCACGAGTTTCAAAAAATGTTCACCTTTTGTTTATCCTTTCGTATGATTTGGGGATTTATGCTAACATTGTATTAAAATTTACTTTGTTCGGTATGACTAAAGTTTTATATTTTGTTTACAAAAATTATGTCCAACTACTTAGGAGTTTTTGAAACAACAGGAAGTACCTCCACCATAAGAGTCTTTTGGCGTACTTGTGTAGACCTTGAATTATAATAAATTAGAAGTGTTTTGGAGTGTTTGTGAACATTGCTATTATTTTTACTTACAATTCTATAGTAAGTTATATGTTAAAGTTTGAAACAAGATTAAAATGTTCTTTGTTCTAATTAAACGTTTAGTTTATAAATTAGAAAAGTTTGAAGTTATTCACAAATAGAATCAGTAGTGATATCATGGATCTCTGGTCTACGTTCATGCACCAAACGCAGCCCCTTTGATTACAGCAAGTTCCACATCGTCTATAGAGCTAGGATTTTAAATTTCCTTTCAAATAATAAATATTTGATAGTATAAAACGACTTAAAGCTAAATCCCTTCCGATCTCCACTGAAAAATCAAACCCCAACGTCTCAAACACCTTCCCTTATGACACCTGACTGACGACGGAGTACCTTGCCAGTTAACCTCAATGCGTTTATAATTATGTTTAACGAACTATATATCGTATAATGAAAAAATATATTTGAACAGATTATCTTATGCTTAAACTTAAAAATTTAAAGTTGGACCACAACAATTGATTGTGTTGTGGCACTCGAGTTCACTTATCAATAAAAGAACATTTTTAAGAAACTTTAGATCATCTCATGGGGTGATAGAATTATAAGTCAGGGCATATTTAGAGCATGTTCAAAGAAGTTTGAATGTTGGTGCAAGGAGATTGGTAACTTCATAAATTTACAAAACAATTATAACAAATTAAAAATACGCATGATTAACATTTGCCCAAAATAAAAAACATACAAGCAATATAAAACTAACTAAATATGGAAAATATATTAATAAAATACATTAACAGCTATTTTCGAAAAGATTTTTGTTTAAGCCACATTTCATCGCGTGGGTTCAGGCATGGCTTTAACGTAAAACTAAACAATATAGAGCACCGAATTAATAGTCTATTAATAATCTAACTAACATCGAAGTGATAAGTTTGGTATGAGATCTTGGACTTTAATTAAAAAAATAGGCCACTCAGAAACATAGATCGGCTTAGTGGATATATAGGCAGTCGGTTCCCAATTTTGTAATTTGTTAAATAAAATCTGTGCAACTCTAATTTTTAGCCAACCACTTCTCTAGAATAATTCCTAAATCTTTCAACTGGTTTTATTATAGTGACTCAGTTTGACACATTTCTCGCTTAAGTTTGGATGACTTTGAAAATTTCTTCGTTGATGATTCAATAAAACTCTTCAAAAGAGGTCAAAGTTTGATTTCATTTTACGTTTTTTCAGGTAAGGGACAGTTTTCTAGGACTTTATCATATGTGCATCTCTGAAAGCAAAAATGTCTGGGAACTTCGTAATTTTGGTATTTGATTTTGTTTCGACGTGATTTTACTTCAATGTGTTGTCAAGTTTCAATTCTAGTATTTTTTATATTTAATTCGGTAAGTTTTAATCATTTTTATCGGAACTATTGATGTGATATTATCAACATATAATATGTCGGGTCAACATTGTATCAGCGTCACATTGAAAAATTCCAAAAATTATATAAAAAAGTCTAAAAGCAAAGGTAGCGGACAAAGCTAAAATTTGATTATATAGATTATCGGAATCACAAAGAAATAAATATTCACGACCACGACTAATTTCCTATAAATTTTGGGTTATTAAGTTAAAAAATTGAACCATGTAAAAATTATTTATCTCGATTGTTCCAAAGTATATAATACAATAAATAATCTGGATTTTTTGACATACACTGATTAACCAGATAATCCATATCGTTTCAATTTTTATAACCCTCTTTCGTTATATTTGCATATATCAAGTATTGACAAAACAAACACTTGAATATGCATATATTCCGGACCATAATGCTTGTCCTTTAATAATATATATACCAGAATTTAGATGAAAATTAATTTTTGGATTTGTGCGATAAATTTATAGCTAGCGTCTTTTTGTCAACTAAAGCAGGTAACCTCAATTAATGGTCGCTCAGGCGTTTCAAGACTAGCCTAACCAGGTTTGGTGACTGATACACCATCTATGTGAACAAAGAAAACTCAAAGTTATTCATTTATCATGATTTTCAAAGTTAAAAAGTTTGAACCAATAGTATGATCACTCTCAAAATGAATCTGCAATATTCACTACAAATAAAAAGGCTCTTTAGAATCGGGATTAGAAAGCATCTGAAACGGTTTAAAAATGCTTCCACGAATTTAGAAGCGTTTCTCAAAATAGTTCAAATATCACTGCTATAGTAATCGGCGGTGTATCTAAATCAACCGCATCAAATAGTATTTGTAGGAGCGGTAGCAAACCGATTGAAAAGATAGGTAACCCAAGCGAAATGTTAAACCGGTTGAAAAGAACCCAAGTGAAATTAATACTTAACTTTGAACTGTCTATGTGATTTATATACATTTCCTAAACTCAACTATTAACAAAAATGAGATTTTTTTCAACAGATATATAGGAATTTCGATATTCTATTTTCTAAAAAACCTGTATCTTGTATTTCAAAAATGGGATTAATCGAATCGTTCAAAAATAGTGAACACAAAATCAGAAATAAAAAGGTAATTCCATGCAAATAAAGTATGGGTAGTTATTAATCTGGTTAGTGCAGAAATAAGTCGAAATATTATAAAAAGACATTTATAATAAACTTTGAAGTAATAAACATCAGTCAAATTACCATACATGTTGATAATAAGATCAACAAAATTATACCAATTATGAGTTTCATGATTTGAGAGGCCAATATTTACTTAATTTTCATTATCAGCAAGAAGAAGAAGAAGCATAATTAACGAATTCGAGAAAGGGAACTTCAACTCTGAGCGATAAAATTAAAGCAAATTGAGATGAACCCTTCATAGTTTTCCTTCGTATCTAGTTGTTCTGGTTGTTGATCCTCTGGCTTGGACCCGATACGGGCTTTTTTCCCTTTGGGAGCATGCTCATGATTAATGGGCGGACATCAACGATCTTCTGACCAACTCGAAACTCCTTGCTGATACTGGTTCTCTCCGGAGAATGATGATCAGAGTCAAAATCCAATATTTGTATAGGATAAATCGTCGTACCTTTACATGGTCGAGCATATGTTAGTTGAAAATTGAATAAAGAAATGAAAAGGGTCACCAGGAGGAGTGATCTTGCCATGAGGAGTTTGGAGTGAAAACTTTGTGAAGATTTTTGTGCAAGAAAACGAAGGAAAAGTTTGGTTTGGACTAGGTTTTTATAGAGTGGGATTGTATAATAAATTATTGTGTGCTGTTGAACTGTTAAAAAGTCAGCTTATGACGAGAAAACAAAAAGTCGTAGGGGTCGGGCAAAACTGACTACGCGCTCTAACAACCGAGTTTCAACGCGTTGATTTCTGCAATACTTGCCGGATTTCAAGCTTTTTGTATTTTATTGCTTTCTGCCAAATTATTTTTTGGGTGGTTGATTGATTTTTTTTCTCGAATATTTGCCTACTTTCAAGTATTTGCATTTTTTGCTTTTTGCTAAAAATTATTTTGAGGGTGGTTTTTTATTTAGTCTGTGTTAATAAAATGTCTACCTGAAATAAATTGGATTCGTCTGTGTTTAATTATCTATATGTTTGAACTAAACAAACTTGGTCGAAAAATTTATAAAAGATTAATGGGTTAAGCTCATTTCATTTGTCACATCTAATTAATTTAGTCTGGGTTAATTAGAAACACTCTATTTGTTAGAGCTATCTTTGTTAATCGAGAAAGAGAAATAATAATTAAACACTAGTTTCAAAACGATTTATAAAGTCTTATTCACATTCTTCCGACATATTTTCCATTGCCGGGCACGAACTGCCCCTGCTAGATAGAGCGATCTATCTGTGACGTTTGAGTTGCTGTATGATTTAAAAGATTGGAGTTGTACCGTTACCACAAGTTATAATTTTTTGGTAAAGCGCAAATGCTAAGGTCCTACAACTGGTATTAGAGCCAAAGTCACGGACTCGATTCACATTGATTGCAAGGAGTGCAATTAGGAGGGAATTGTTGAAGTGCAATAATTGCCCCAACTAGGTAAAGCGATTGAAGTGTAACGCTTGAATTGTTGTACGGTTTAAAATGTCGGAGTTACACCGTTACCGTCAGCTATAACTTTTGATAAAGTGTCATCGGTCCAACAGTTTCCATCCTAAAATTAATAATTTTGGGATATAAAGTGACACATTTGATGTGAAAGTTTGGTATGATGTGGAATTCCGACCATACATAATTTTTGTAATATTTGGTACTTGATAAAATAAATTTGGAATTAAAAAGTTATGTGCTAAGAAACTTTGTAGGTATATGAGATTCATATATATATAATAAAATATTCTATTATATATTTAGCTTTATTTCGTTAATTAGTTATATTATTACAGAAATTAAGCATATTATATAATAACAGGAACTGAATTTACATATGAGTAAGAAATGATATTACTTAAAATGTTTTCAATCCTATTTCATATATATCAATATTCTATACTATATACAGTATAATTTACTAGTAATATAGCGTAAAAGATCCTATTTTGTCCACTTTAATTTAAATATAATATTTAAAAGACATAATTATTTGAATTAGTTTCAATGTAACCCCACGTGGTGGACGTTAGCGCGTGGGGAGTATTTTGTGGAAGTGTTTGGGACGTTGACGTCATCGCGTGGCAACTGTGTGGCTTTCCCCATAATATACTCTACCCGTGACGGTGCATCGAGGATCCAGCTTGGAGCCCCGACAAACTTGTGATAAAGTATGTATTTCTTACATACTACCGATCGTGACAAACTTAATATCTAAGATTTTGATGTAGTATTTTTCAACTTAAATTGATGAAAGCATGAGAATTGGGGAAAAGTGGGTGAGGAGAAAAACGCTTGCGTCGGTAGTTAAAAAAACCGAGTTTCTATATAAGTTTTTGAAATAATATTAAACAAATAGTAATATGATTGTGGTTTTGGCAGTGAGTTAAAGAAGTCCGAACATATTATAGACCAAGACAGTTTTCATAAAATCTTTATGAAATATATACACATATAATGTTTTGTTTAAACCTACAATAGACATGCATGGTTGCAACGGAAGAGAAGACTTTAAGTTCAGTACCTAGATTATCAAAATTGATTCTGCAATCCCTGAGTTAAAGAAAATCTTATTTTCCACTCCCTCTACACATTTTGACTTCCTCCTTCTTCATGTCATTTCCTCTCCTCCCCAATTTGAATCTCCTGCAAAAAATGGTAAATCCCTAGCCACCCAACGATTTCCATCTCTTCTCCTCAACATTAAATCACGCTGTTTTCTTCTGTTAGACAAAACCCACGCCAATTTCCAAAAGAACTCACCCATATGTGACAATAGCAAAGAAGAGTTTGAAGCAGAAGACAAGGAGAGTTGAAAACCATCTTAGGCTGTGTTACGAACCAGCTTAGGCAAAAACGAAAGAAGAGAAAAATGGGAAAATTGAATATTTTCATTCCAAATGTAAATCGATTACAGAGGTGATATATATATCCTATTACAGTGTGTGAATGACGTGAAAGAATCCTGCAAATCTGGTTGTAACAAACTAACAGCTCCAACTGCAAAACAGAGGACGAGAACATTCCAACAACTCAGAGGAAGAGGGAGAAAACGTGACAGCTATGAGCCTAGCTTTGTTTATTGGGCCTGAACTGAATTTTCACCAAGCTGGGCTTTGTGATGGGCTTGTATCTTAACTTCCCCTGTCAAGCTCAGCAGGGGATGGCATAACACTATAAGCTTGTTGCGCAAACGATGAAACACAGCAGAAGAGAGGGGCTTGGTGAGAAGATGATGGATCTGTGTAAACAGATCCTGATTAAGTTTTGAATTACACAAAACCTATTACTGTGTCTCTAACAACTCTACGTAGTGTGCAGATAACAGCAGGTTTTATAAGAGAGTTTTGGTCAGAAGTGTTAAGAACATCGAAGAGCAGAAGAGAGAAAATTGATTAGTCCGGCAGACGTATGAAGAGAAGCAATCAGCTGTTGAATTGAATTTAAGAGAAATCTGTTAACAGTTGTGAATAGGAGATATCTGATGAAGCGTTCTCAGTAGAAGAAGAAGATCCCTGTTAAAGTTGCTGTCAACAGATATCGTGCGAAGAGTTATTGTTGATGGAGTTTGTTGGAGAAATGTTCGAAGAAGAAGATGAACAGTAGAAGTCTGGAACCAGTTGTGAAGAACAAAAACACACACAGAGATTCATTCACATTCATTGTATAGAGTGAATGAATCTCAAACCCAAACCAATCAGATCCCGTCCAAGCACGACGACGTTAAACTCTGTGTATGTAGCCTTTCTCACAGAGGCGTTAAACAAGTGATTGAGTGAACAGCCGAGGGCTGGTAGAGTCTAGGAGTTCTCGCAGCTGCTGGTTGCGGGATCGGGTCTGTACACGATGTATAGATCAAATCTTCTAGTGGAACCTTCCGAGGAGGAAGAAGGGGAGACGTAGGACATTGAAGCGAACTTCCATAAACAAATCGATGTGTATTGTATTCTGTTATTCATTCAGCACTTGCATTTTATTTGGCACGCATAACAGAAATCACACTTGCACATAGCAAACAGATTTCACATGCTGGTTTTACAGAAATCTGTTTGCGCAAAGTTGTTTTAAAATATAAGATTCAGTTTCCGCATGTTTTATTACATACCAGATCTGTCTCCGGTGCTCTGTTTTTAATGTTCAAGAACCGAGGTATTGCACCTCATAATAGCGGCGCAAAATTTTTAATTTTACAAATAGCAGCGATGTTTAGTGATTTTCGGTCCTAACAGAAGATCAGCTGTCTGATCAACAGAAGAGTGCGAACACAAAGTATACCAGACATAACTTTCTCTCTGACAAGATCCAGCTCAAGATGCTTCGTGCGGGCATGAAGAATAGGGTTAGAACTGAGAGCAATGGTACTGAAATTGTCACACCAGAGAAGAGGGACAGAACATAGAGATATATGTAATTCGGCGAGAAGAGAACGTATCCATAGGAGATCTGCTATGGCGCTAGCAAGACTACGGTATTCAGCTTCAGTGCTGGAGCGAGAGACAACAGACTGCTTTTTAGAGCTCCAAGAGACTGGTGAACCACCAAAGAACCAGTAAAAACCAGAGACAGATCAACGATCATCAGGATCACTTCCCCAGTCAGCATCACTCTAACCCAAGAGATCAAGACGGCTAGAGGTGCCCAAGTGTATACCAAACTCAAGAGTTCCACGAAGATAATGCAGTATGCATTTAACAGCTTTCCAGTGTGATTCAAGAGGGCACTGCATGAACTGACAGACTTTGTTGACACTGTAAGCAATATCAGGCCGAGTTATCGTAAGATATGGGAGGGCAGCTGTAAGGCCCGGGATTATTTGACTTAATAATCCGAGATTAGTTGATTTTAATCTGAAAATATAAAATCTAAGAATATTAAGAGTTTGGAATTAAATTTTAATGTTCTTGAATTATTTTGGATTGAAATTTAATTAAATTGAGGGCCGAGGACTGTTTGCAATTTCTGAAAGTTCAGGGACTAAATTGCAAATATGACAATACATATCTTATTTTGGTATGAAAATGATCAGCAGGGCACGTGGGATTCACATCTACTTCATGGGAAAATTCTTCATAAATTGGAGAGAAAACCGAGACCTTCTACTTTGAATTAGAGTTGATTTTCAAATCCTTGTAACTTTTGATCCGGGTATCCGATTTTGATTCCGTAAAGTGTTCTGGACTCCTTACGACAAGGCCTTCGATTTAATGTAAGTTTTTATGTATTTCATCATGTTTTGAGAATCTGGAATTGGCAGATCAGATTATGAGTTTGTATTTGTGTGCTTGAACTTTTATATGTTCCGATATCGAACCGGATCAAGGACTTGATGTTGTGTGAATCTGTGATGATTTTCAGAAGCATATTGATCTATATACCTGCTGATATGGGGGGATTAGGTTGATATATTGCTGGTTTAGCTTGTATTTAACTTGGAATTGATGTAGAATTGGATTGGATATAGTTTGCGCTATCTTTGAAAAGGAAGCTTGCTAGTATTGCTGATTTCGAATTCTTATGCTGTTGTAGTGATGATATGGTTGTGATGTGATATGAATTGTATTTGATTGATATATTGATATATTTGAAGTTCGGGTTACCGATTTTTATCCGTTATGCCGCCGGTTTGAGAATTGATAAGTTTTGGGGAAAATGGTTAAGCCGTGTATTGGATTGAATTTGAATGATGATTGTATTGAATGATTGGATCGAGATTGATATAAGTTCTTGATATTACATCTCAGAATGAAGTTTGATATGAATGTTTTGGTGTTATGTTTTAGATTGGAAGCATTCCAAAACCGAGCTAAACGAAGGTATAGTTTGACATTGAGAGTCAGGGATCTGAATACTCATGAATGATTCTTGAGTTATCCCGACAAATCACATACTTGTTAATTACTGTTCTTGATTTAGAACTTGTAATGATATTTGTTGATCCATCACAGGTAGTGGATCTTTGTTTTCGATATGAGATTATATGATATGAATGAATTGATTCTAATGCCAAGGTATGATATGACCTTATTTTCGAAGTCTGAGTTGATTTCGTTAGATGGATATCCATGTCAAGATCGGACACGAATCTTGATGACATCGATTCGAGATGAATCAGTTCGTATTTTGAGATATGCAATATGCTCATTTCATTTCGAATTGATATGTTAGTCTTGATATAAACTGAGTTATATTATTCCGTGTATATGTCGATTATACTGAGATTGTTTCTCACCGGAGTTTATCCGGTTGTTGTCTTGTTTTGTATGTGTGCATGACAACAGTGAGGAAAGAGCTGGATTGACTGGACAGGGGTAGTGAGAGCTTACTACCTAGAAGAGGGGCGACAGACGAGAAGAACTAGAGACCCGTTGTTGGCTTAGATTTCGAACATATAGTGCTAGTCTTTGATGTATCTGATTTTGTATCTAAGCTTGACAGATCTTGTAACAATGGACGTAGAGTCTTGTAACCTTTTGTACAGTTTATGTTCTGTAAAAAAAAACATATTCCATTTTTTTAAAACTCGTCTGGATTTATTAATCGCCCATAAGATTAGATGAGTAATTGTGGGAAGAGGTCCCCACAACAGGTGGTATCAGAGCCCAAGTTCTCGGACTGAGTTAGATGAGCGGGGTAGATCGAGTCTTTCTGATTGATTTATTTATGGTTGATTACATGCTCGCATGGTATATGTCTTACTGTTTTTGAATTTTATATCGCATGATTGATGTGATCGAATGGTAAGAGTATGCCGTACAGTCGTCAGCATTACATGCTATCTGAATATCTGAATTGAATAGTATCATGTATTGAACGAGTATGAATCAGAACTCGATCTCTTGAGGAGTAGCACATTCATGTATGCTAATCAGAGGAGGGACTGAGACTGAATTGTTATTGATATGATGATGAATTAAGAACTAATCTGTTTGATTATCAGATATGCCTCCTCGACAAATGACTACCCGACAGACAGTGACAGTTCCGCGGACAGAGCAGGGTAGTACTTCGACTGATGCATTGAATGCAACTGCAACTCCGATGGAAACACTTCTGAAACGATTCCAGTCCTTCAACCCGCCAACACTGATAGGAACAGAAAATGCAGTGGATTGTGAGAACTGGTTAGAAGATATAGAATAGTTATTTGAAGCTTTGGATTATACAGATGATCGTCGGGTCAGACTGGTAATTCATCAGCTGCATGGCCTTGGTAAGAGTTGGTGGATAGCGACGAAGAAAGCGTTTGAAAACCAAGGTACTCTTATTACTTGGTCTGTATTCAAAACTGCTTTTTATCAACGGTTCTTTCCAGTTTCTTATCGGAAGGACAAAGGAGCAGAGTTTGCAAAGTTGCGACAAGGGCAGCTGAATATCGAAGAATATGTTGCCAAGTTCACAAGTTTACTCAAATTCGCTCCGCATGTTGCTATTAGCGATGAAGCTCAAGCTGACCAGTTCATTAATGGCTTGAATCCCGATGTGTTCACCTTGGTGAATACAGGGCGACCGAGTACCTTTGTTGATGCATTGAATCGTGCAAAAGGAGTTGAAGCGGGATTAGTGAGGCAACGAGAAGCATAGTTTGTGCCACTATCAGCGAGATCATCGCAAGAGAAACAACAGATTCCACCACCACCTCGATTTGATGCTGGAGGTAGCAGTAGTGGAAAGAAGAATTTCTTTAAAGGGAAAGGGAAACAGTTCAAGCGTTCAGGTACTGGTAGCTCTTCTAGTTCGAGTGAATCCAAAAAACTGCGAGCTGTACAGAAATCGGATGTTTATTGTACCAAATGTGGAGGTTGTCACATCACCGAACAGTGTAGTGGAGTGTTTGGCCTTTGCCGTATCTGTAATAAACCCGGACACTTTGCGAGAATATGCCCTCAAAGTGGTTCTGGAAGTTCACAGAATACTGGAGCATCGAGATCATCCTGCTTATGTCTTAGTTGATACCGGTGCTTCACACACATTTATATCTGAGCACTTTGTTGTATCAAATGTGTTGTCTGTTGAACCATTATCTGAGGTAGTATCTATTTCTTCACCTCTGGGAGGGGTATCTTATCGATAAAATCTGTTAGGAATTGTATACTACAGTTTGAGGGTCATGAGATTGAGATTGACTGTATTGTGCTTGGTCTGTCTGATTTTGATTGTATTATCGGCATAGACATGTTAACCAAGTATAGGGCAACAGTGGATTGTTTTCAGAAAGTGGTACGGTTCAGACCTGAGAGGACTGACGAGTGGAAATTCTATGGTAAGGGATCACGAGCCAGAATTCCTATAGTCTCTGTTCTTTCTATGACTAATCTATTGTAGAAGGGAGCAGAGGGATTTATTATTTATGCAGTAGATATGATGAAGACTAGCCCGAATTTGGCTGATATACCAGTAGTTTGTAAATTTGCTGATGTCTTTCCTGATGAGATTCCGGGATTGCCTCCATTTCGAGAGGTAGACTTCAGTATTGAATTGATGCCAGGTACACAACCGATATCGAAAGCACCTTATCGTATGGCACCAATTGAATTTAAAGATTTGAAAGAACAGCTTGAGGATCTTCTTACCAAAGGGTACATTAGACCGAGCGTTTCCCCTTGGGGCGCTCCGGTACTATTTGTACGAAAGAAGGACGGATCTATGAGACTATGTATCGACTACCGGCAACTAAACAAAGCAACGGTAAAGAATCGATATCCTTTACCTTGGATAGATGATTTGTTTGATCAGTTGAAGGGTTCGTCAATGTACTCGAAGATTGATTTGAGATCCGACTATCATCAATTGAGGGTACGAGATGAGGATATATCGAAGACTGCATTTCGAACGAGGTATGGTCACTATGAGTTCACTGTTATGCCTTTTGGGTTGACCAATGCCCCGGTAGTGTTTATGGGTCTGATGAATAGATTATTTCAGAAATATCTTGATGATTTCGTGATTATATTTATCGATGATATTCTGATCTATTCAAAGAATCTGTGTGATCACGCTGACCATATTAGAATTGTGTTGAGAACTCTCCGAGATGAGAAATTATATGCCAAGTTGTCGAAATGTGAATTTTGGTTGCAGAAAGTGGTATTTCTTGGTCATATTATTTCAAGGGATGGTATTTCAGTCGACCCGAGAAAGATAGAAGCAGTGGTTAATTGGCCTAGACCAACATCTATGCCAGAAATCCGAAGTTTTATGGGCTTAGCAGGTTATTATCGTCGATTTATCCGAGATATTTCGAGTATTGCAAAGCCTATCACTTGACACAGAAGAATGCACCATTTGTTTGGTCTGAAGCATGTGAAGCCAGTTTTCTTGAGTTGAAGAAGAGGTTGACGACAGCACCAGTTTTGACAATCCTTTCATGTACCGGTGGTTTTGTTGTTTATTGTGATGCTTCTCACCGATGATTGGGATGTATTCTGATGCAGTGAGGACATGTTATTGCGTATGCCTCGAGACAATTGAAGCCGCATGAGAATCGATATCCAATTCATGATCTTGAATTGGCGGCCATCGTTTTTGCGTTAAAGATATGGCGACATTATTTATACGGTGAGAAATTTGAAATCTTTTCTGATCACAAAAGTCTAAATATCTATTTTCTCAGTTTGAACTGAATATGAGACAACGAAGATGGCTCGATTTATTGAAAGACTTTGATTGCGAAATCAAATACTATCCAGGGAAGTCTAATGCAGCAGCAGATGCCCTTAGTAGGAAGGTATGTGCTTTGTCCTTGACTACTGTGGGTGTATCTAGCTTGATAGAAGATTGTTGTATTTCTGGATATCTATTTGAGACAGATAG
Organism: Dorcoceras hygrometricum; assembly: GCA_001598015.1. Lineage (NCBI taxonomy): Eukaryota > Viridiplantae > Streptophyta > Magnoliopsida > Lamiales > Gesneriaceae > Dorcoceras > Dorcoceras hygrometricum. Next base: position 120,005 of record KV012812.1, read on the forward strand.
ACGACTGATGAGAGTTTGTGCTATCAGTGCTGAACCTGAGTTATTGATTTGTATCAAAGAAGCACAGAAGAGGGATCCGAATATTCAGAGGTCAATTGAGATGGTCAGATCTGGACATCAATCCGAATATCGGGTCAGTGCTGATGATATTTTATATGTGAATAACAGACTTGTTCCAGATGTATCAGAGCTGAAACAACAGATATTGAATGAAGCTCACAGAAGTAGATTCAGGATTCATCTTGGTGGCAGGAATATGTACAACGATCTGAGGAAGCAGTACTGGTGGAAGCAAATGAAGTCTGATGTGACTGATTTTGTTTCTAAATGCTTGAATTGCCAACAGGTGAAGGCTGAGAGAAAGAAACCTGATGGTTTATTACAAGTCTATCAATCCCTGAATGGAAATGGGACCACATTTTCATGGACTTTGTGACAAGATTGCCACGATCATCCCGAGGATGCGACGCTGTGTGGGTGATTATCGATAGGTTGACGAAATCTGCATGTTTTATTCCTTATCGGATGACCTATCGTCATGATCAGATGGCGGACCTTTACGTTCGGGAAGTGGTAAGACTCCATGGTGTGCCAAAGTCGATTGTATATGATCAAGATCCGAGATTCACTTCACACTTTTGGAATAGTCTACAACAAGATCTAGGTACACATTTACATTTGAGTACCGCTTATCATCCTCAAACTGATGGACAATCTGAACGCACTATGCAGACACTTGAGGACATGCTTAGAGCTGTAGTACTAGATTTTGGTATTACATGGCAAGATTCATTACCGCTTGTGGAGTTTTCGTACAACAACAATTATCAGACGAGTATTGAAATGGCTCCATTCGAGGCACTATACGGAAGGAAATGTCGATCGCCATTGTATTGGGATGATGTGTCAGAGGTGCCTGAGTTGGGACCAGATATGATCAGATACTGAGAAAGTGAAAGTGATTCAGCAGAAAATGAGAACAGCGCAGCATAGACAGGCCAGATATGCGAATGTCAGACGTCGACCATTGTGTTTTGAGAAAAGGGACAGAGTATTCTTGAAGATTTCTCCCTTCAGGGGTACAATTCGATTTGGCAAACGAGGGAAGTTATCTCCATGTTTTATTGGTCCTTATGAGATTCTCCAGAAGATAGGCGATCTTGCTTATCGACTCGCATTGTCTCCGTCTCTTTCTGGTATACATGACGTCTTTCATGTATCTATGCTGAGGAAGTATCTATCTGATGCATCTCATGTTATTCCATCTGATGAAGCTGAACTCGATGAAACTCTTAGCTACTTTGAACAGCCGATTCAGATACTTGATCGAAAGGAAAAGCAACTCCGAACGAAGACCTTTCCATTAGTGAAGATTCAGTGGAATCGACGTGGAGTTGAAGAAGCTACATGGGAAGTTGAAGATGACATGAGACAGCGATTTCCATATCTGTTCCAGTGATGTGAGTTCTTATTCAGTTTCTGTATTCTTTTATCTTTCGGGTATCCATATTGGTTATGCCGACTGCATGTGATTTCGAGGACGAAATCAGTTCTTAGAGGTGGAGAATTGTAAGGCCCGGGATTATTTGACTTAATAATCTGAGATTAGTTAATTTTAATCTGAGAATATAAAATCTAAGAATATTAAGAGTTTGGAATTAAATTCTAATGTTCTTGAATTATTTTGGATTGAAATTTAATTAAATTGAGGGCCGAGGACTGTTTGCAATTTCTGAAAGTTCAGGGACTAAATTGCAAATATGACAATACATATCTTATTTTGGTATGAAAATGATCAGCAGGGCACGTGGGATTCACATCTACTTCATGGGAAAATTCTTCATAAATTGGAGAGAAAACCGAGACCTTCTACTTTGAATTAGAGTTGATTTTCAAATCCTTGTAACTTTTGATCCGGGTATCCGATTTTGATTCCGTAAAGTGTTCTGGACTCCTTACGACAAGGCCTTAGATTTGATGTAAGTGTTTATGTATTTAATCATGTTTTGAGAATCTGGAATTGGCAGAGATCAGATTATGAGTTTGTATTTGTGTGCTTGAACTTTTATATGTTTCGATATCGAACCGGATCAAGGACTTGATGTTGTGTGAATCTGTGATGATTTTCAGAAGCATATTGATCTATATACCCGCTGATATGGGGGTATTAGGTTGATATATTGCTGGTTTAGCTTGTATTTAACTTGGAATTGATGTAGAATTGGATTGGATATAGTTTGCGCTATCTTTGAAAAGGAAGCTTGCTAGTATTGCTGATTTCGAATTCTTATGCTGTTGTAGTGATGATATGGTTGTGATGTGATATGGATTGTATTTGATTGATATACTGATATATTTGAAGTTCGGGTTACCGATTTTTAGCCGTTACGCCGCCGGTTTGAGAATTGATAAGTTTGGGGAAAATGGTTAAGCCGTGTATTGGATTGAATTTGAATGATGATTGATATTGAATGATTGGATAGAGACTGATATTGATAAGTTTTGGGGGAAAATGGTTAAGCCGTGTATTGGATTGAATTTGAATGATGATTGATATTGAATGATTGGATAGAGACTGATATAAGTTCTTGATATTACATCTCAGAATGAAGTTTGATATGAATGTTTTGGTGTTATGTTTCAGATTGGAAGCATTCCAAAACCGAGCTAAACGAAGGTATAGTTTGACATTGAGAGGCAGTGAACTGAATACTCATGAATGATATTTCTTGAGTTATCCCGACAAATCACATACTTGTTAATTTCTGTTCTTGATTTAGAACTTATAGTGATATTTGTTGATCCATCACAGGTAGTGGATCTTTGTTTTCGATATGAGATTATATGATATGAAAATGAATTGATTCTAATGCCAAGGTCTGATATGACCTGATTTTCGAAGTCTGAGTTGATTTCGTTAGATGGATATCCATGTCAAGATCGGATGCGAATCTTGATGGCATCGATCCAAGATGAATCAGTTCGTATTTTGAGATATGCGATATGTTCATTTCATTTCGAATTGATATGTTAGTCTTGATATAAACTGAGTTACGTTATTCCATGTATATGTCGATTATACTGAGATTGTTTCTCACCAGAATTTATCCGGCTGTTGTCTTGTTTTGTATGTGTGCATGACAACAGGGAGGAAAGAGCTGGATTTACTGGACAGGGGTAGTGAGAGCTTACTACCTAGAAGAGGGGCGACAGACGAGAAGAACTAGAGACCCGTTGTTGGCTTAGATTTCGAACATATAGTGCTAGTCTTTGATGTATCTGATTTTGTATCTAAGCTTGACAGATCTTGTAACAATGGACGTAGAGTCTTGTAACATATTCCATTTTTTTAAAACTCGTCTGGATTTATTAATCGCCCCATAAGATTAGATGAGTAATTGTGAGAAGAGGTCCCCACAGCACCCACGTGCTTCGATATAGAGTAGGATGTTCAAAGGTGTCACTGCCTAGAGAAGAGAGGACGGTATTGGAAGACATAGGAGTGGGCAAGTTCTTAGCCCCATCCATCTTAGTACGGAGAAGAAGATCCCTTGTGTATTTGGCCTGTGTAAGGAACAGAGTCTTATTAGATAAGCGAGAAACTTCAATGCCCAGAAAATATGAGACATCGCCAAGATCTTTTAGAGAAAACTGAGCATTGAGATGCTTGATCAACGTCATGATCTGGTTGTCATCACTGCCGGTTATAAGAATATCATCCACATATTCCAGTACATAAAGAACAGATGTAGAAATGATCTTGATGAACAAAGATGCATCAACCTTGGAGGATACAAAACCATCCAGACGTAGAGTATGTGTAAGGCGATCAAACCATGCACGAGGAGCCTGTTTGAGGCCGTAGATAGCCTTGTGAAGGCTACAGACAAGGGAGGAGCCAGGAGAGGAGACCTCAAATCCTGGAGGCTGTCTCATATACACTATTTCAGTAAGATATCCATGAAGAAAGTCATTGTTGACATCATCTGTTTAATAGACCAGCCCTTGGAGGCATCGAGGGTGAGAACAACTCGGATGGTGCAGGGATTGACAACAGGACTAAAGGTTTCTGTGAAGTCAAGAACATGAGTCTGAAAGCACCCCTTGGCAACCAGTCGGGCCTTATATCGAGCAACAGAGCCATCAGTGTTGGTTTTAAGCTTGAAGCCCATTTACAACCAACAATGGGAGCATCAAGAGGAGCATGTACAAGAGACCATGTGTTGTTAGCAATCAGTGCATATATTCAGAGGTCATAGTCTGACTCCATTGCGGGTGAAGACGAACTTCCTGGATATTCAAGGGCTCTTTTAGAGGAGAGGCAGCCGAGAGATAAACCTTAGGCTTGAAGATACCAGCTTTAGACCGAGTAATCATTTGGCGACGCAAGGATGGGGAAGGATCAGGTGGTGAAAAAGGTAGATGGGTAGATGGTGAAGAGGAAGACGATATTTGATCAGAGGTAGAAGGATTGGGTGTATAGGAAGGAGAAGAAGCAGGTTCTGTGGGAGAAGGAGAAGGATCTGGAAGAACAGGGAGTAAAAAATAAGGAGATCGAGTAGGGATAGAGGTGGAGTGAGAGGCAGAGGTGTTTGCAGAAGGGAAAGAAGACTCGTTGAATTTAACATGTCGAGAGATGTATAGGCGTCCGGTAGAAGACAAACATTTGTAACCTTTGTGCCTGTCACTATACTCAAGAAACGTGCATGGAGCATAGTGGAAAGCAAGCTTATGGTGATTGTAGGGACAGATACAGGGAAAACAGAGACAACCAAAGACCCGAAGGTGAGAATAACCAGGATCCCGATTGTATAGACAGAAAAATGGAGATTTGTTATTGAGAAAAGGAGAGGGAAGACGATTGATGAGATATACAACAGCGGAGAAAGCATCTTCCCAGAATTAAAATGGTAGGGACGCATGAGCTAACAAAGAAATACCAGTATCAACAATGTGTCTATGTTTGCGTTCAACGACACCATTTTGTTGTGAGGTAAAAGGACAGGAAAACCGAGCAGTTAGAGGTCAAAACTCACCACCTCCATCAGTTTGGAGAGTTTTGATTTTAGCATTGAAATGAACTTCAACAAATTTTGAAAGTTAAGAAAGGTTTGAGAGGCTTCTGATTTTAATTTAAGGAAGTAATCCATGTGTGACGAGTATAAGCATCAACAAAACTTATATAATATATAGAGCCATTTCGTGAAGGAATATGCGAGGGACCCCAAAGATCAGAGTATATTACTTCAAAAGGTGCAAAGAATTTAGTTACATAATGGGGAAAGGGAAGCAGATGGCTCTTGCCAAGTTGGCATGAAGAGCAAATGCGACTATGATCTCCTAGAAACATTGATATTACAACTACGTAGGACTTTATTGACAGTGGCAAGAGATGGATGGCCCAATATGTAGTGCCATTTGTCAACAGTATGGAGAGGCAAGAGCTGAGGAGGTGGGTCATGGTCTGTGATTGGAGAGACAGGAGACTGGAGACAAGCTGTCGAGCTGGGAGGAGAGCTGGAGGCCAGGGAGTCAAGCTGGAACCTGTAGAGGCCTTTATGCAAAGTGCCGTGGAGGAGTGCATGGGTTGTTTGGTCCTTGACAAGACAGAAACGTGGATGAAATTCAAAGTAGACATGATTATCCTGATAAAATTTACTAACACTGACTAGATTTTTAGTGATGAGTGGAACGTGAAGAAGATTTTTCAGGCGAAAAGATCGAGAGAAAGGGGAAGGAGTGAGATTAGATTCACCAATACGAGAGATAGACAAACCTGCTCCATTACCCATGTGAACCTTGCTACCTCCTGTGTACTCCAAGCTGATCGAGAGATTACCAAGATCATTAGTGACATAGTGTAAGGCTCCAGAATCTGGATACCACCATTCATCATTTGCTGGTTCGGACGTGGTGGAGGCAAAAACAGAGGGTTGATATGAGCGACCAAAGTTCTGTTGTGATGATCGAGGATCACCATTTGTCTTGGGAGTGTAGAAAATTTCAACTACATGTCCTGGTATACCACAGATTTTGGCAAATTGGTCTGCTGTTGTTGTGCCAGGGTCTTCTGCCTCCTCGACCATGTCTTCCTCTCCCTTGACCTCTATAACCTGGATGTGAGGTAGCAACATAATATCGAGAGGAATTTTTAGTTTTCTTCTGAGAAGAAGCCATAGTTACGTTGACAGTAGGAGTGGTGGAGTCTGCACTGGTGTTGTAGGATTCAATTCTTCCTTCATGAGCCAAAAGAAGAGCACTGACTTCTGACAGGTTTAGAGCGTCTGCTCGAGAGGAAACATGCACAACTGTTGATTCATACTCCACTCCAATGCCTCCAAGAATATATAATATTTGATCCTCTTCAGGTACACCGAGCTCACATGCATCAAGGACGTCGATATATCCTTTCATTTTCCCAAGGTAATCTTTCATACTGAGACCTTCTTTCTTCAGTGTTTGAAGTTTTAGCTTGTACTGCATCACCCGTGCTTTAGAGCGAGTAGCGAAGAGCTGTGTCCAGAGTTGTGAAGACGTGTGACACCCAATCATTTGACTCTGAGCACTCTCGCTCATTGAAGCAAGGAGAAAAGAGAAGAGGAGTTGATCTTGTCTGTTCCAGTTGACAAAATTTAGATTCATGGTTTCAGGCGCTCCATTCTCATATATTAATTGAGGAGGTACAGCAGGGTGTTCAAGAATGAACAGTTCAAGGCCTAGCCCTCTTATCCCTGCGAGAACTTGAAGACGCCAAAGCAAAAAATTGTCATCACTAAGTTTTACTGAATTTATTTGGTTCGCTGGATTGACCAGGAGAAAACCTGGGTTATGGACTACTGAAAACATATGTGACGAATTCACGCTATCTGAATTGGCTTCTGCCATGGTAGTTCTAATACCAAGATGAAACCAGCTTAGGATCTGTTAAGAACCAGCTTAGGCAAAAACGAAAGAATAGAAAAATGGGAAAATTGAATATTTTCATTCCAAATGTAATCGATTACAGAGGTGATATATATATATCCTATTACAGTGTGTGAATGACGTGAAAGAATTCTGCAAATCTAGTTGTAACAAACTAACAGCTCCAACAGCAAAACAGAAGAATAGAACATTCCAACAGCTCAGAGGAAGAGGGAGAAAATGTGACATCTCTGGGCCTAGCTTTGTTTATTGGGCCTGAACTGAATTTTCACCAAGTTGGGCTTTGTGATGGGCTTGTATCTTAACTAGGAGATACTAGCCAAAGCAACAAAAGGACTTTAGCAATGAGTTCTATATCCAATTTCCAATTTTTTTCTGTCATTTGTGATGAATTTTTAAATTTGGCTTGCTTTAGTGAGCTCTCAAGTATGTGGAAACCCGAGAAAATAACTGAAGAGTTCAAATTGATTCTTCCAGCCTATTTCTAAGATTTCAACGATCGGTGGCATGATATTTTTGAAATTGGCTGCATCGTATTCCCACATATTTTTCAAAATACAGGTGCTGAAGCCTCTCTATAAATAGAGGCTTCAGCTCGTAGGTTTTCATCATTCAATTCCCAAGTTGAGGAAGGAGATGTAGAGAGGTTTTTTTAGAGTGTTTGTAATTTTTCCTCTGTCTATTCAATTTTATATTGAATCCTGTTTTCTTCTCAAATTCATTCCATCATTCATCTCCTAATACCCGAACAAATGGTATCCGAGCGTTTGTTCGGAGGTATTGGAGGTATTGAGTTTCCTATCAAAAATCGAGTTTTTGAAGCTGTCTGAAATCTTGTTTTAATTATACCGAGAGATAGCTCTCGTCCTCAAGAGTCCGTAGGTATTTTCCGTTCAAAAAACGGACGTTGTTTGAGCTCTCAAGGATTTTTCAAAGTTTGAAGAAAAAAAATGGGGAAGACGATGAACAGTACCCACCATGTCAGCACTAGTAAGAGCCACGTCATCATCCAGTCAGTTCCCGGTCTTCGGATTTTTCAAAGTTTGAAGAAAAAAAATGGGGAAGACGATGAACAGTACCCACCATGTCAGCACTAGTAAGAGCCACGTCATCATCCAGTCAGTGCCCAGTCGGAGACCAGTCATTAGTATTATTCAATTATCTGAAAATTGCATTGGAGTCCCTCGTTTCTGAAAGATTTAGAAAGGTACCTGTTTTTACAAAAAGTCCAGATTGGCCCCTGTATTTTTGAACATAACATCGGGACCCATACACTTTCAGAAAGTTGCAGCTTGCCCTCAAAATTTTTCAGAAGTTGAATTTTGATCCCAAAGTGCCTATTCCACAGTTTTTTGGATGTTCCGGACACAACGGTGCACTCCGTTTTACAAGGATCAGCTCCTATTTTGATAAATTAAATATTGAAAATGACCACAGAAGAGTCAACATCATATTCCGGACCTATGATTATGCTCACTACCACCAACTACACGTTGTGGAATCCTCGGAGGGAAGATCTTCTCAGCTGTAAAGATTGTTCGATCCCATAGAATCGAAGGGTGTAAATCCTGATCCAACCAAAGCGTCGGAGTGGAAGAAATTAAACCAAAAATCTATTGGTAAAATCCGACAATGGCTTGATCATAGTGTCTTTCACCATGTTGCACAGGAGACAGACGCATATGCCCTCTGATAGAAGCTGGAGGACATGTACCAGGAAAAGACCGCTCGGAATAAAGCCCTATTGATGAGGCGATTAGTCAATATGAAGTTCAAAAGTGGAACTTCCGTTGCCGAGCATACCAGTGAGTACCAGAGTCTGGTAAACCAGTTATCGTCTGTAGAGATGCCGTTTGGAGATGAGATATAGGCGCTCCTACTTCTAAGTTCACTTCCTGATAGCTGGGAAACACTTGTAGTTTCTCTCAACAAATCTGCTCCAGATGGCAAACTTACCATGTCTATGGTTAAGGATCCCTTGTTCAACGAGGAGGCCAGGAGAAAGGATATGGGCACAGACCAGACTCATTCCCTTGTCATAGAGCCCCGAGGAAGACAACCAGAGAAACAACAAAGGGGTAAAGGAAAATGGAGAGGTAGGAGCAAGAGCAGTGGCAGATCAACTAATGGAAGAAAACCTTCGTATAAATGCCATCACCGTGGAATAGAAGGGCATATGAAGAAGAACTGTTACAAATGTCTTGAGGAGTAAGGCCAGAGCAGTTCTCAGCCGAAGAACAACGGTGGAGAAACGCTAGTCATCATTTCTGGAGATTTAGCGTTTTGCTCAACCCATAATGAGACATGCCTTCACGTCTCAAGAGAAAACACAGAATGGGTGATAGATACTGCAGCATCCTACCACGTGACTCTGCACAAAGACTATTTCACTACATACAAAGCCGGTGACTTTGGATCAGTGATGATGGAAAACATCAGTTCCTCTGGTATTTTAAGAATTGGTGATATTCAGATAAAGACAAGTGTCGGGAGTACAATCACATTGAAGGATGTTCGACATGTGCCTGATATTTGGCTCAATCTTCTTTCTGGAGTAGCCCTTGACAAACAGGGCTATACAAATCATTTTAGCAACAGCCCATGGAAAATGTCAAAGGGCGCTTTGATAGTCGCTCGAGGACATATTTGTGGCACACTGTACAAGATTCACGTGAAGATATGTACAGACACCCTGAACGTAGCTGAGAAGGAGGGTTCTCAAACTTTGTGGCACCAGAGACTCGGCTACATGAGTGAGAAATGGTTATCTACCCTAATAAAGAAGGAGCTTATCACTGTTGACAAAGATGTTGCACTGGATCCTTGCAATCATTGTCTATTTGGTAAGCAGCACAGAGTCTCCTTTAGTTCCTCTTCAACGAGAAGATCAGAGTTGCTCAGTCTGGTATACTCTGATGTTTGCGGTCCCATGGAGGTTGAATCACTAAGCGGAAACAGATTTTTTCTAACGTTCATTGATGATAATTCTTGAAAGGTGTGGGTCTATTTCCTGAAGACAAATGATCAGGTATTTGAATGCTTCAAAATGTTTTATGTCACAGTAGAACGTGAAACTGGGAAGAAATTGAAGTGTCTCCGATCAGATAATGGAGGCGAATACACTTCCAAGGTGTTCGATGTGTATTGCAAAACACACGATATTCGACATGAGAAGACGGTCCCACATAGCCCTCAGCACAACGGTGTAGCATAAAGAATGAATTGGACAATCATGGAACGTGTCAGAGCATACTTAGTATGGCTAAACTGCCAAAGACATTCTGGGGAGAAGCAGTCAGAGCCTCCTGTTACCTCATCAACATATCACCATCAGTACCACTGAATTTTGAAGTTCCAGAGAAAATGTGGTCTGGAAAGGATCCATCATACTCCCACTTAAGAGTATTCGGATGTTTAGCGTATGCACATATATCTTAGGAGCTCAGACAGAAGCTCGATGCAAGGACCACTCCATGCATTTTCATTGGCTATGGAGATGAAGAGTTTGGATACAGATTATGGGATCAAAGGAGAAGAAGGTGATCAGAATCAGGGATGTTGTGTTCCATGAAATCCAGACAATATAAGACATTGAAAAGCCCACAATGTCTCAGAAGTCAAGTGTTTGTGCTCAAAATTCAGATTTAGAACTAAACCCGTTCATGAGAGACGATGATTTAGTGCCAGAAGATATGCCAGAAGCAGAAGCTGAGGAAGAAGATGGTGTTGAGCAGGGGGGAGCCACAACCTGCTCCGCCAGATGTTCCAGGACCATCACAAGGCTCAGATGATGGTGAATCTTGTCAGACTATTCCAGGAGTTCGTAGGTCTGAACGAGGACGAATTCCATCTAAAAAATATACGGAGTCCAAGTACCTTCTGCTTACTGAAGATGGAGAACCGGAGAGTTTCCAAGAAGCAGTATCTCATAAGAATAAAAAAAATGGCTGCTAGCAATGCAAGATGAGATGGAATCTCTGCAGAAGAATCATACTTATAAGATCATAGAACTTCCAAAAGGGAAGAAGATACTAAGAAATAAATGTGTGTTCAAGCTGAAGAAATATGACAACGGAAAATGGGTGAAATATAAAGCACGATTGATAGTCAACGGGTTCCAATAGAAGAAGGGAATTGACTTTGATGATATTTTTTCACCAGTAGTCAAGATGACTGTTGGGGATCCGGATCCGCCCCCCGGCTAGGCAGCGGAAGAACATGAAATAGGTGCCGGGAGACGATCAATACGAAAACAAAAATTCCTAATTGTCATACATAGGGCGTTTAAACGGGTTACCTTGCTGGCACTTGTGCCTGGCTCCAACCGGTATTACAATAATCCGGCTCTTCTCGATAGATTGCGGTAGTTTACGCCAATCCGGTCCACGACCAGATCCGAGACTCCTTCGTCAGGCTGCACTAGAAGCACTGACGAGATCAGCACGAACGGATTCTCCTCTTCGAGTTGGCCGGAAACAAATTTCCGGCGACAACGGACGGCGGCGGCGGCGGCGCACGGCTGCGGCGGCGGCGTGAGAGAGGAAAGGAGGGGGCGGCTAGCAAGTAGGTTTAGGGTTGAGAGTTGATTGTAGAGTGTAATTATGAAGTCTATTAAGTCTAATTAAATAGACTTAACAATGGACTTGGACCGGCCCATCGGGCCCGGGTCCAAATGACGATATCCATTGCTGCGACTTCATCGTAACTCCGATCGCCGATCAGATCGGACCGATCGACTCAGTTTCAAAAACTGAATGTTATGATGTGAAAAAAAATTTTTCAGATCATATAACCCTAAATTGCAAAATGACCGTTTTGCCCCTCAACAGCGGGAAACCCCGGTTTGACCCCTGTTGACTTTTAGGAAGTCGCACTTTCCAAAATCCTCTTCTCGTGCTCAACACATTGAGCTGAGTATCCATGCGGGAATCTCGAATCTAGTACTTGTGTGACCCTCAATGGTTCAGGGATACAGCTAGCCGTGGGCCCACAACCATTGTGGCTTCGGAATCACAATTCCGGACTTGCCCAACGGATCATGGTAAAGCGTCTAGCAACATCGCCCCATGATCCCCTAAGTATCACTGATAGTGCCTGCAAGAACCAATCGGTCGTGGTTAGCGTACAATACGGTCCTTTCAATCCATATACCCCGATCAGATCAACGACCATTGGTAAATCGAGAGTCGCTAGAGATCCGATAGCTATGCATACATCTTGGAGATCGAATAGTGACATCGCGAGTGTAACTAGGTAAACACATTTACCTAAAACACTTCTAGTACTCTGGCCAGAGATTTATACACTATTACTCCCCTCAGATAGCATAGGATATCCACGCATGTCTGCGAGCGGTGAATCCTCGACAACGATGCATCGACTCCTACATGATCCAGCTTATCTCCCACTGTCTGCTTCACGTAAGCAGGAAATCCCCAAATCCTCATAAATGAGTACTTGGGTGGTTTGCCCATCCATATCTCATACGGAGTTTTGTCCACTGCCTTGGTGTGGACATTGTTCAACAACATGACCGCTGTTTCGAGCGCATAGCCCCAAAACGAGGTCGGAAGCTCAGTGAAGCTCATCATAGATCGAACCATGTCCAACAAGGTTCGATTACGACGCTCCGCTACACCATTTAGCTGTGGTGTGGCCGGAGGGGTCCACTGTGAGAGAATCCCATTCTCTTTCAGATAATCTTGAAACTCAGTACTCAAGTATTCACCACCTCGATCAGATCGAAGTGCTTTAATACTTTTGCCTAACTGATTTTCTACTTCAGCCTTGAATTCCTTGAACCTTTCATAGGATTCAGACTTGTGCTTCATCAAGTACAAGTACCCATACCTAGAGTAATCATCGGTAAAGGTGATGAAGTATGTGTGACCGTATTTAGTACCGATACTAAATGGGCCGCACACATCAGTATGGATCAAATCCAATAGGCCTTGGGCACGTTCACCCTTGCCCTTGAAGGGTTGCTTGGTCATCTTTCCTTTCAGACAGGATTCACAAGTCGGTAGGGAGTTTATGTCTGACAGATCAAACAAGTCACTCCTAACTAACTTGTTCATCCTACTTAGGGAAATGTGGCCTAGCCTAGCGTGCCAAAGTTGTGCTGGGTTCAAGTTATCGTGTTTCCGTTTAATCGTTGTTGTGTGTGTTTCGACATCACGAGTTGGAACGTCTTTTAATTTTAAGGTGTATAGATCGTTTTCGCGTTCCCCAATTCCAATTAAACATTCATTCTTGTAAATATTGCAAATAGAATTAGCAAACATACAAGAATATCCATCTCTATCAAGCATAGGAATAGAAATAATGTTTTTAATTAATCCAGGAACAAATAAAACGTCTCGTAGCAACAACTTAAAATTTGAAGACAGAAATAAACTAATATCTCCTATAGCTACTGCAGCAACTCTTGCTCCATTGCCAAGCCTCAAGTGGGTCTCACCCTCTCTAAGACGTCGACTTCTTGTCATCACCTGCAAATCATTGCAGATATGAGATCCACATCCGGTATCAAGTACCCAAGAAGTTGAATTTAGAGACATATTTATTTCAATATAGAACATACCTTTTGCAGTTCGCAACTGCTCCAGGTACTCCTTGCAGTTCCTCCTCCAATGCCCAGCCTTGTGACAGTGGTAGCAAACGTCCTCGCTCTTGTTAGGCTTAGAAGCCCTTGCCTTCGGCTTCTTGGCAGACTTCTCCTCCTTCACAGGAGCAGAACGCTTCTTGCTCTTGCGTCTAGGCCCTTTCTTCGCAGAGGAAGAAGAACCCAGAAGGAGGACGGGTTTGTCCTTCTTTATAGTCCCCTCAAACACTACAAGCATGTTCACCACCTCTTCAAAAGTGGCTTCCAGCTTGTTCATGTTGAAGTTGACCACAAAGGGGTCAAATGCAGCAGGCAGTGAGAGGAGAAGTACATCCACAGACAGCTCATGTGGAAGTGCGATATCAAGGCCCGACAGCTTTTCAACGAGCCCAATCATGCGAACCCCATGCTCGCGGACCGAAGTCCCATCGCGCATGCGGCTCTTCATCAGCTCTTGACAGCCGTGAACCTCTCATGTCGAGAGTCCTCCCCATACAGCTCCTTGAGATGATGAAGTATGTCAGCAGCATACTTCATCTTCTCAAAACGCCGTTGCATTTTATTGGACATCGATGCCATCACATAGCAAATGAAACATGGTACTTCGCATCGCAGATACTAGTCTCGAACTCGGGCGGCCTTATCCTCATTTTGACGGCCCAATCGACTAGGAACATGTTCAGAATACACAGCGACTATTAGATGTGTTTCATGATAGCCGTCATACCCACTATCACATCTAACATACGCTTAAGTGCATTCTAGGTCTTTACTCAACGCAATTGTAAATCATTACACACATAATGAAAGTAAAGAATGCCATATAAAAAGAATGCGGATATCATATATAAAGATTGTTTGTACAAGAGTCTATAAAACCCACACGTCACAAGTTGGCTAGTTGGACGTCAATCCGAGTTATAATTGGCTTGGTAGCAAGTATGAACTTGGAGCTTGAACAGATGAACGTGAAAACAGATTTTCTTCACGGAGATTTAAACGAAGAAATCTATAGGAGCATCCAGAAGGTTTTGAGGTTTCAGGTGATAATCTCGTGTGCAAGCTAAAGAAAAGATTGTATGGTCTGCAGCAGGGTACAAGAAATTTGACTCATGCATGAAGAGTCAAGGTACAAGAAAACTGCAGCAGATGAGTGTGTCTGCATTCAAAAATTTTCAGACGGGGATTTTTTTGCACTTCTACTATATGTAGACGATATTCTGATCATAGGAAAAGATGCAACGAAAATGAACCAGCTGAAGAAGAAATTGTCCAAGTTTTTTGACATGAAAGACTTAGGATCGGCTCAACAGATTTTGGGAATGCAGATTGTTTGAGACAGAAAACAACGATGATTATGGTCATCACAGGAGAAGTACATTGAACGTGTGCTCGAGAGGATCAATATGAACAACACCAAACCAGTCAGCATTCCACTCGTCAATCATTTCAAGTTGAGCAAGAGTGCATGCCCTTCATCCAAGGAAGAGATCGGGGAAATGTCATTAGTACCGTATTCTTCAGCAGTTGGAAGTCTGATATATGCAATGTTGTGTACAAGGTCAGATATTGCTCATGCAGTGGGAATGGTGAGTCGATTTCTCTCCAACCCCAGGAAGTAGAATTTGGAGGCGATAAAGTGGATTCTCGGGTATCTAAAGGGTACTACAAAATTATGTCTTTGTTACGGGGAAGCTGATCCAATCTTGGAGGGATATACAAATGCAGATATGGCCGGAGATATTGATAGTATAAAATCTACTTCAGGATTTATCTACACGTTTGCAGGGGGAGCTGTCTCATGGCAATCACGATTGCAGAAGTGTGTTTATTTATCCACGACAGAAGCAGAGTATATTGCTGCCGCTAAAGCTGGGAAAGAAGTGTTGTGGCTAAAGCTGTAACGCCCCAAAAATCCATAGGACCACATTTATGCATTTTACTAATCTTTTGGGCCATTTGGCAATTTTAAATGTTATGTGTCTGCTGAATTGTTGATATCAGCAGGTAAGATGCGCTACGGCTGGTTCCAACAGATGACTCCAAGGAGCGATGCACAAGCTGGATTTTAAATCGATTGAAAGATGTTTTAAGGAGGTGAAATGTTTTCTTTAAGAGAAGGTTTGGTGTTTTACAAATTAAAATAATATGAAGGGAATTTTACTAAATTTTAAAGGTGTGTCATGCTTGATTTCTCAAGTAGCATGCCACTAATCCCTTTCATATAAAAACCTATTTTCAAAGTAAGATTTTCATAATTTGCAAAGAAAAGTTTTAAAGTGTTCTTCAAAGAAATTCCAGAAGAGTTCGTGCATTGCTCAAAGGGAGGATTTCTGCGGGAATTAGCTCTTGTCGAAAAGCTTTGTTTAAGGCAAGTAAAAGCTGATCCTTTGCTACATCATTTGAAGCATATATTGTGTTTTTATGGATCTGCTTGCCTGTATGTTACTGATATGTTTAAAGATCATGTTTGAAATGCTTTAGACATGATAAGGAAAGAAAGATGGGTTCGAAAATGTTGTTTTGATGTTTATGATGCTTCCAGTATGATTTCCAGAAAGTTTATGAAGTTTTAAAGGTATTGAGGATTCGAATTTATTTCCAGAAATGTTAGAAAGTTCTTCTTGCAGTAGCTGTAATATTAGAATTTGATAACTGTGTAATTGGTATTTGCTGGTTGAATCATTGGTATGGTTTGATAGGCAACAGCTGATGACATCGTTGTTGTTTTGATATTACAAATGTTGATTTATGTATCAAAAAGAATGCGGATATCATATATAAAGATTGTTTGTACAAGAGTCTATAAAACCCACACGTCACAAGTTGGCTAGTTGGACGTCAATCCGAGTTATAATTGGCTTGGTAGCAAGTATGAACTTGGAGCTTGAACAGATGAACGTGAAAACAGATTTTCTTCACGGAGATTTAAACGAAGAAATCTATAGGAGCATCCAGAAGGTTTTGAGGTTTCAGGTGATAATCTCGTGTGCAAGCTAAAGAAAAGATTGTATGGTCTGCAGCAGGGTACAAGAAATTTGACTCATGCATGAAGAGTCAAGGTACAAGAAAACTGCAGCAGATGAGTGTGTCTGCATTCAAAAATTTTCAGACGGGGATTTTTTTGCACTTCTACTATATGTAGACGATATTCTGATCATAGGAAAAGATGCAACGAAAATGAACCAGCTGAAGAAGAAATTGTCCAAGTTTTTTGACATGAAAGACTTAGGATCGGCTCAACAGATTTTGGGAATGCAGATTGTTTGAGACAGAAAACAACGATGATTATGGTCATCACAGGAGAAGTACATTGAACGTGTGCTCGAGAGGATCAATATGAACAACACCAAACCAGTCAGCATTCCACTCGTCAATCATTTCAAGTTGAGCAAGAGTGCATGCCCTTCATCCAAGGAAGAGATCGGGGAAATGTCATTAGTACCGTATTCTTCAGCAGTTGGAAGTCTGATATATGCAATGTTGTGTACAAGGTCAGATATTGCTCATGCAGTGGGAATGGTGAGTCGATTTCTCTCCAACCCCAGGAAGTAGAATTTGGAGGCGATAAAGTGGATTCTCGGGTATCTAAAGGGTACTACAAAATTATGTCTTTGTTACGGGGAAGCTGATCCAATCTTGGAGGGATATACAAATGCAGATATGGCCGGAGATATTGATAGTATAAAATCTACTTCAGGATTTATCTACACGTTTGCAGGGGGAGCTGTCTCATGGCAATCACGATTGCAGAAGTGTGTTTATTTATCCACGACAGAAGCAGAGTATATTGCTGCCGCTAAAGCTGGGAAAGAAGTGTTGTGGCTAAAGCTGTAACGCCCCAAAAATCCATAGGACCACATTTATGCATTTTACTAATCTTTTGGGCCATTTGGCAATTTTAAATGTTATGTGTCTGCTGAATTGTTGATATCAGCAGGTAAGATGCGCTGCGGCTGGTTCCAGCAGATGACTCCAAGGAGCGATGCACGAGCTGAATTTTAAATCGATTGGAAAATGTTTTAAGGAGGTGAAATGCTTCCTTTAGGAGAAGGTTTGGTGTTTTACAAATTAAAATGATATGAAGGGAATTTTACTAAATTTTCTTGCAGCTGATCGATTAGCGTATTCCTTGCGACTGATTGACGCGCTAACGACGTCGTTCCTTTAAGTCATAAAAATAGCAGCAGGTAGTTTTGTTATCCTATCTGTTGATTTCTCCAACGACATCGTTTCACTTTATACTTATTTAAAAGACCTCGCGACTGGTTCCTATTTGTGGCGACTGGTGCTGATCATTCAGCAGGTACAAGTCTTGCGACTGGTGCTATTCCTTTGCGACTGGTTTTCTTTCAACCAGTTCCATTTTAACGATATGTTTCCAAAGTCGAATTCGATACTCAGTAAAGTTTTAAAATGAGAAGCAAATGTTTAAAATGATGGAACCCGATGATTTACAGAAGTGTTTAAAGAAAGGATTGTTAAGGAATGAAAGATGTTTTAGATTATGGCATAGATAGTTACGGTCACCAAGGAGAAGGGTGAGCAGTTGTCTAGATGTCGACTGTCCTTTCATATGAGCTATATGCTAAACTGATATCGGGAGTCATTTTGATCAAAGTGCAAATTGGACCACATAGAACTTATATGACATGATCAACTGAAAATGAAATTGAAAGAAATGAGAAGCTGGGCTATCATCCCCTGTTTCTGCCATTGAATGTTTATTGAAATGTTTACGAAAATGATTTTGTATATTGAAGTTCCTTAACATATGAATTGTACATATGTCTGCCTGCGTTTTTATGAAATTGTTATTACTCAGGTTTTACTTGCTGAGCCTTTAGGCTCACTAGCTTTTAAAATGGTGCAGGTACGACAACTGGTGGAGGAACAGCAGGTGAAACTTGAAATCAGCAGATGGGTGGCGTTGTGTTTATCCAAGGCCTACGTTTTTCGTGTCTAAGTTGTATCGTTTTGAATAGATTGTACTGTATTATATCAGTAGCAACGGTTGTATATTTACTTAGAATAGCAGCTGTTGTAATCGCAATTGCAAATTATCAATACAAACTGTTTTTTCGCAAATGTTTTTAGCAGTTAGCGCGCAACTTAAGTACCTGTTGATCCTTGAACTCGTCGTTTGTTTTGTTCTTTCAAGTTATAGGAAATACAGCCTATAGCGAATTATCATTTAGCCCTTCTTTTTTTTCGTGTCTAAGTTGTATCGTTTTGAATAGATTGTACTGTATTATATCAGTAGCAACGGTTGTATATTTACTTAGAATAGCAGCTGTTGTAATCGCAATTGCAAATTATCAATACAAACTGTTTTTTCGCAAATGTTTTTAGCAGTTAGCGCGCAACTTAAGTACCTGTTGATCCTTGAACTCGTCGTTTGTTTTGTTCTTTCAAGTTATAGGAAATACAGCCTATAGCGAATTATCATTTAGCCCTTCTTTTATTCGAAAATTTTTATTTACACAATTCTCGTGGCCCCGTTGGGTTCGGGCGTCACAAAAGCGATATCTTAAAGAACTTGGAATCAAGCAGAAAGACTACAAGGTACACTGTGAAAGTCAAAGTGCTCTCGAATTGAGCAAGAACTCCATGTATCATTCCCGTATAAAGCATATTGGTATTCGATATCATTGGATACACAAAATTATGGATCGAAAATTGTTGAGACTAGTCAAGATTCATACGAAGGAGAATACAACAGATATGTTGACGAAGGTGGTAACTCGAGAGAGTTAGAGCTATGAAGAGATATAGTTGGGATGCTTGATTCAGATATGGCTGGAGGGGGAGAATTTAAGAGTTCAAATTGATTCTTCCAGCCTACATCTAAGACTTCAACGGACCGTGGCATGATATTTTCGAAAGTGGCTGCATCGTATTCCCACATATTTTTATAAAACCAGGTGTTGAAGCCTCTCTATAAATAGAGGCTTCATCTCGTAGGTTTTCATCATTCAATTCCAAAGTTGAGGAAGGAGATGCAGAGAGCTTTTTTAGAGTGTTTGTATATTTTCCTATGTATATTCAATTTTATATTGAATCTGTTTTTCTTCTCAAATTCATTCCATCATTCATCTCCTAATACCCCAACAATAACCACGTAGTAGAGTAGTTCAACTATGAGGACTTCGAAAGATTACATATTCTCTTCACAGTTACAAGTTTATGCGTGATTTTCTTTTCAATTTATGAACTTATGAAATCGAGTAGTAATTGTAAAATTGGGATTGCGAATGAAACATTAGTATATATATATACATATTGCAGAATGAATGCTTTATTTCCTTACTAAATGGTTACATATTCATTCAATTGTCAATAGGTTCTGTCTACACAACCATTTTATAAGGAGGAAAGGTTATTTGACATAAAATATGTTTTAAAGCGGAGGAGGAAACATATGAGAAGATTGGAAAAAATTGTGATAAGACAAATGGATGAGATAAAGTTTTTAAAAAGAGGTTCACTGAATTAGAGGATCAAAATGTGAGACATGGATTGAACGAAAAGAAGTTTGTAGTGGAGAAACGTGAAAACATTGATAAACGTATTTGTGAGCTCGATAAATCCCAGAAAAAGTTAAGTTTGAGTTAGCACATGATGATATAATGGTACATAATGTTGTTTCTGAATTGGATAATAGAACAATGGTTTAGAAGGATCTCATAAATAATATGCATCAGATGATATGAGGGAGGTGGACGAAGTAATTAGAGCATAAAAGGTAGAGGGAATTTATTGGACACAAAAACGCATTAGATTAAAATAGAAAGTTGGTGACAGACTTTATTGCCAAAGAAAAATTGGAGTAAGTTGATCTTTGATGGGATCAAAAAGATACAGCACGGAGTTTGGAGGGGGTGAATAAACTCTTTTTAAATTTTATGCGTTAAAACGGAGTTTGGTGGGGTGAATAAAATCTTATAAAATTTTGTGTGTTAAAACGATTTTCAGCTGAGTTATCAGCTGGTAGTAGCACTCAGTCTAATATGTTCTCTTAAGCAACAAATAAATTATGCGGACTGAGCTCAATTAAATAATGAGTACGAAATGTATGATTGCGTAAACGAAAATCGGATAAGAAGAAATATTTATTTCTGGAAGTTCAGAGCAAAGCTTCTACGTCTCCCATTCTTTCGATCTGTAATGATTTCCAGTAGCAGACTTTGAATAGAATACAAGGATCCTAAATCACTTAGTCAGGCGGCATCCCAGCTGAACTACTTGTTCACTTCTTACAACAGCACACACGATGTTATTCACAATGGTTTGAATAGGCTTATAAAAGATCAATACAAATGATAAACACTACCTATCTAATTCAGGTCTAAGTTGAAAAAATACAGAATATCAAAATAATAAGCAGTAAGAAAATAAGGATCATCAAGGGTAAGGATTGAAAATGGATGGTTGTGTTTGGAAGCATGTTTATGTTGGCGTTCCGCGCGGATCCTAATCAAGCTCCCGGGACACTGCGGAAGTTTTAAAAAAAAAATTCCGGGGCACGCTCATACTAAGACAAAAGCTAAACATGCATTGGATGTTCAGAAATATTTACCTTTGGTGACTTCACGCCCGGCTCCGACTATTCCTGTTTTACGCTGTAATAGAACTTCAACGATTGAATCTCCGATTTTTCGCCTAATCCGGTCCATGATCCGTTTTCAAATTCCTTCGCTGCCTTTCTCAGCGAATTGTCACGAATGGAATCTTCTCACCAAGACGGTCGGAACTGGGTCCGATGGCACATGGCGGCAGGAGGAGGTCGAGAGTGGATGAGAGGGGAGAGGAGAGTTAGGTAATGAATGTATCTCCTCATTGCCATATTTAGAGGTAGAGGGATAGATTTTGAGTTGAACAAAATAGAGAACATTTGGTTGAAGTCAAACAGTGAACATTCGGTTCAAGTCAAATAGGGAACATTCGTTTTGACTCCCTCGATTGTGGTCCCATCATAATCCCGATCGATGATCAGATATCACCGATGTGATCATTTTACAAAGCTGATCATTATGATGCAAACTCAAATTTTTGGACCACTAAATTTATTTATGGCAGGTCTACTCTTATTAGCTAAATATGTAAGTCCTACTCCCTTAGCTAATTTTGGAAGTCACACTCCCAACCTTCCTCATACTATACTCAACACGTTGAATACCATTTTCGTATGAGAATTGAGAAATCAGTACTTGTGTGACCCTCAATAGTTCAGGGATACAGCTAGCCGTGGGCTCACAACTCCTTGTGACTCTGAAAACATATTTTTGGACTTATCCATCGTAACATGGTAAAAAGTCTAGCAACATCGTCCCATGATCCCCTAGGTATCACTGATAATGCCTGCAAGAACCATTTTCCCATGGTTAGCGCACAGTACGGTCCTTTCATCTCAAATATGCAGATCGAATCAACGGTCATTGGTAAATCGAGAGTCTCGAGAGATTCGATAGAATGCATACATCTTGGGGATCAAATAGCAATATCGCATGTGCTACTAGGTGTTGGATCTATGTTTACAGATAATAATCTTAATTTTGATTAACACAAAAACCTGTTATTATCTCACTAACGATTTAATATTGACGTGAAGTCCTCCAGAGCAGTGTAGAAGATGCCCAAGCTGGTTAAGGACAAACCAGCTCGGATAGAGCAAGACTAGATCAGGAAGCTTGGTCAAACTGGATGCTTAAGAGAGATGGGTTTATTGTGGAAGATGAAGATGAAGATGGAGATAAGGAAGAATCTGTGAGAAGTTTGACGAGCTCAAGGTGGACCCCATAGAAGAAGAAGAAATCTGAGAACAGGAAGGAAGAATCTGTGAGAAGTTTGACGAGCTCAAGGTGGACCCCATAGAAGAAGAAGAAATCTGAGAACAGGGTGCACTCGATCAGTCTCCATAGGTCCAAGCTGTTACAGATTAGAAGAGAGATGGTAAAGCAGAACACATCCAATCTGGAACAGTGAGGGGACGCCCAAGCTTGTACAACAAAGTAAAAGCAGCTCAGGTAATAACAGCTCAAGTGCAAATTAGTGATCCAGCGAAAGCTAAATCAGAACAGATGTGATCAAAAGAATAAGGGATATAATAACTGGTGCAAGATTTGCCCAGTGCAGAGGGTCACATGCTGTTAGATATCAAAGGGATCGTAGAGGACTGCTCGACGACAATCAAAGAAGAAACCAGTTGGGAAAGAAACCAGCTGGGAAACCAGCTTAGAGAGCAATGAGCTTGGAGAACTCAAGAGCAGATAAGAGCATGAAAGAACAGAACAAGAAGCACAGATCAGCTCAAGACCAGAACAGATTAAGGAAACCAGCTGGGAGGAAACCAGATCTGGACAGACCATATCAGACGAGCAAAGCAGTTTGAACACAAACATTGTGAAGATTATATTGTTCAACTGATTTGCTTCGTCATCTCCACATCATGTACATCATTCACAGAGCTCGAATTTAGCAAAGGTTGAAGTGCAGATATGAAAAGATTTCAAGTATAAAGTCTGCAAAGCATTTAATACTAAAGGGAACAAGGTACAACTATGTCTGAAGCCTTTACAACGGCTGCAACTTTGTGTCCAACGGATAGAATTGCACAAGAGGCTTTATATATCAAGAGCAGAAGCTGGCAACAAAGCAGAGGCTAGTGTGTGTGCACAAGATCAGAACGAAAACAGAGAGATGCACAACACAAAGCAGTGCTAGTCGCAAGTTTTCACACTCGATGGCAGCTTATGTGTAAACTGGTTTAGTGCCCAGGTGTAAGCTGATGCACTGATCGGAAGCTTCAAAGAATAATCATGTCGACAGCACAAGACATGGGAAGATAGCGAGCAACCAGCTTAGAGAGAAGCATTTCCTAGTGTGTGAGATTTTATATTTGAGAGATTGATCGTACACAGTAAATCTCACACATGATTCACTCATACACACGAGAGTTGAGCGAAAATAAAATGAGTGAATCAAATCAAACACTTTCCAAGCAGTCTTTGAACAGAGACGCTAAACAAGTTCATTGTAGTCTTTCTCACTGCGACGTTAAAGAAGTGTTGGTTAGTTAGACACACAGCCTGCGAGCTGGTGTGCACTGGTGGCTAGGAGTTCTTGCAGCTTGAGGGTTGTCGAATCGGGTTGCAACAGAAGCTGTTGTAATCAAATCTTCTAGTGGATCCTTTCTACGTGAAAGAAGTGGAGATGTAAGAGATTTAGCTCCGAACTTCCATAAACAAATATGTTTGTCATTTACAGCTTTCTGCATTACATAGCATCTGCATACATATTTTACAACCTGTTTATTTAGCTTTCGATTTTCAGAGTTCAGTTGGGTTGTTTTCGTATGATTTTATCTCATAATCCAATCTATATCTTGGTGCACAAACCTTTCAAGAACATGAGATATTGCAGCTTGAGTTATCGCAAACCAGATCGTGCGATCAGCTCGTAGCGCTGCTGCTCTGAGCTGGTACCAGCCTAGGCGCAATTTGGTTGCTGGTTGCGTGCTGTCTTTCAAAGATGTTTTTAAAATACACATAATCTGTCTGTTTGTGATAATAGATCAAGGTCTGGGTGCTTTGAGCTGTGTGAGAGCTCACGTGAGTGTGTAAGAACTCATGAGACACCCCATTTTCGATCCTAACAATATTTCAAACCATAAACATACGTGCATATGTTTATTCCGGTTTTGTGTAAATCAAAAAGGGGAAGATTGTTGGATCTATGTTTACAGATCAGAATCTTAATTTTGATTAACACAAAACCTGCTATTATCTCACTAACGATATAAGATTGACGAGTTCTCCAGAGCAGTGTAGAAGATGTCCAAACTGGTTAAGGACAAACCAGCTCGGATAGAAGAATACCAGATCAGGAAGCTTAGTCAAACTAGATGCTTAAGAGAGATGGGTTTATTGTGGAAGTTGAAGATGAAGATGGAGATGAGGAAGAATCTGCGAGAAGTTTGACGAGCTTGAGGTGGACCCCGTAGAAGAAGAAGAAATATGAGAACATGGTGCACTCGATCAGTCTCCATAGGTCCAAGCTGTTCCAGATTAGAAGAGAGGTGGTAAATCAGAAGACATCCAAGCTGGAACAGTGAGGGGACGCCCAAGCTTGTACAATAAGGGAAAAGCAGCTCAGGAGAATAACAGCTCAAGTGCATATTAGTGATCCAGCGAAAGTTGAATCAGAACATGTGTGATCAAAATAAGAAGGGATATAATCACTGGTGCAAGATTTTCCCAGTGCAAAGGATCACGTGCTGTTAGATATCAAAGGGATCATAGAGGACTGCTCGACGACAATCAAAGAAGAAACCAGTTGGGAAGGAAACCACCTGGGAAACCAGCTTAGAGAGCAGTGAGCTTGGAGAACTCAAGAGCAGATAAGAGCAGGAAAGAACAGAATAAGAAGCGCAGATCAGATCAAGAGCAGAACAGATGAAGGAAAGCAGCTGGGAGGAAACCAGATCTGGACAGACCATATCAGACGAGCAAAGCAGTTTAAACACAAACATTGTGAAGATTATATTGCTCAAATTGATTTGCTTAGTCCTGTACACATCATGTACAGCATTCACAGAGCTCGAATTTAGCAAAGGTTGAAGCACAGATATGAAAAGAGTTCAAGTCAAATAAAGTCTGCAAAGCATTTAATGTTAAAGGACACAAGGTACAACTATGTCAAAAGCCTTTACAACGGTTACAACTTTGTGTCCAACGGATAGAATTTCACAAGAGGATTTATATATCAAGAGAAGAAGCTGGCAGAAAAGCAGAGGCTAGTGTGTGCACAATATCTGAACGAAAAACAGAGAGATGCACAACACAAAGCATAGTCGTTAGTTTCACACTTGGTGGCAGCTGGTTCAATGCCCAGGTGTGAGCTGGTGCACTGACCGAAAGCTTCAAAGAATAATCAAGTCACGGCACAAGCCATGGGACGATAGTGAACACCAGCTTAGAGAGAAGCACTTCCCAGTGTGTGAGATTTATATTCGAGAGATTGAGCGTACACAGTAAATCTCAGACACGATTCACTCATACATATGAGAGTTGAGTGAAACAGAAAATGAGTGAATCAAATCAAACAATTTCCATGAACTCTTTGAACAGAACGTTAAAAATTTCATTGTAGTCTTTCTCACTGCGACGTTAAAGAAGTGTTGGTTCGTTAGACACACAGCCTGCGAGCTGGTGTGCACTGGTGGCTAGGAGTTCTTGCAGCTTGAGGGCTGTCAGATTGGGGTGCAGCGGAAGCTGTCGTAATCAAATCTTCTAGTGGATCTTTCCTGCGTGGAAGAAGGGGATATGTAGGAGATTCAGCTCTGAACTTCCATAAACAAATATGTTTGTCATTTATAGCTTTCTGCGTTACATAGCATCTGCATACATATGTTTTACAACCTGTTTATTTAGCTTTCGATTTTCATAGTTCAGTTTGGGTTGTTTCCGCATGACTTTATCTCAAATCCAATCTGTATCTCGGTGCACAAACCTTTTAAGAACATGAGCTATTGCAGCTTGAGTTATCACAAACCAGATCGCATGATCAGCTAGTAGCGCTGCTGCTCTGAGCTGGTACCAGCCAAGGCACGATTTGGTTGCAAGTTGCGTGCTTTCTTTCAAAGATGTTTTTAAAATACACATAATCTGTCTGTTTGTGATAATAGATCAAGGTCCGGGTGCTTGATCTATGTGAGAGCTAACGTGAGTTGTGTGAGAACTCATGAGACACCTCCTTATTCTCTTTTAGACTACCAAATCGACTAGAAACTCATTTAGAACACAAAGTGACTATTATATGTGTTTCATGATAACATCAAATCCACTATCACATCTAACATACACTATAGTGCATTCAAGTTTTTTATCCAACAAGTTTGTAATCATAATAATGAAGAAAAAGAATGCCATAAAATGTGAATTTCATAAATAAAGATCGTTTTACATAGAGTCAACAAAAAAAACTCACATGCCACAAGTTGGCTAGTTGGACACCTACTCTAACAGTTTACTCGTGTGTTCATAGATTAGATGATCAATATTGTTATATGCTTCTCTGATTCAAATCATTCTCTTTTGATACTATTCAGATTCAACGATAATAAAAATATCACTGGTAGACTTAGCTTATGAATCTGTCTCCATGTAATAAATGTTCATTTAATTCTTGTACTATGCTCCGTACTACTCCATTTAAAGTTCCTTCTTTTTGTTTAAAACGATCAATCATCAATGCTAACTCTGACACGTTCTGATTGTATCCTAAATTTGTTCCAACTGCTATAGAATTTCTCTCAAGTCAAGCCTCGAAATATGTTCGATATGATATATGAAGTCCAAATAAGAGCTTCTCTTTTAATCTGCTCTGGTCTGATCTAAATTCCTGAGCTGATCGATTCTGTTCTGGAATTCTATTCTAATCTGATCTGATATTCTGTTCTCTTGCTTTATTCTGATATGCTCCAAGCTTTTATCAAGAACTGAGTTGTCCTTACTCAGTTAATCCCTAATCTGCTCATAAAACACACCGTTAGGTTTGGTCTGATCTGATCGAATTTTCTCTGAGCTGATTTTGTTAACACCGAAACTTAGAATATTTTTATTAACAATCTTCAACATGTTTCTTAATTTAATTGAAATTATTCCATCATTATTTATAATGAAAATAATTTTTCTATTATTGTATTATTATCATCTGAGAAGATGAGTATATAAAATTAAATTGATGTGAATTATGTGTTTTGTTATTCCGTAACCTTGTTAAGTCTGAGATAATTAATGTGTACATGAGAATAATGTAAAAGCAAAACTTGGATAATGGATCTGAAAGTTATCGCATTGACACAAATGTACAAGTTCGTATCAATTTGCATTCGTGTGATTCAATTATATATATATATATATATATATATATGTTAAAGATAAATGAGTATATGTTAATAGTTTGCATAAATGTTCTTGATGTTGGAAAAATATGGGAAAATAAGGAGGACACTGAACACCGATTATAAAGTTTTCTATCAAGGTTGACATCTTTCACGAGGAGTGGGCAGATGGAAATTACATGAAGATGTATTAAAAAAATCGATAAGATTTGATTCAAACACAAGAAAATAAAAGGTCCATCAATGCAATAACCAATTATTCCCCAAGACCAAGTACACCATCTGGTAGATGCATCCTCGCAAATTCTTTGTTCTAAGATGAGACTTTTCCTGTGAATTAAGAAAAATGTAAAAATATTTCAAATGGTTCATGAGCATAAAATGTAAAAATGTAGCAGTATATACAATTATAATTATAGATAAAACAATTTAAAAAAATCTTTATATAAAAAAAGGAACTAGTTCATGGCTTTTTTGCAAATCGATTGTGATATGCCCTATAATACCAACCACGCTTTGACACACGTGTTTGGACTTGTGATGGTATCCTCTGAGTTCTTCTTCGACCTAGTTGGTTTCGAATATCGGTAGGATTGATTACTTGGATTCGATTCATACATGTTAAATGTGGGGATTGGGTTCAGGATTTGTTTATTAGCCTCACAGTACCATTCAATGCTAAAGTATTTGTAAAAAAAGAAACTCATATAGCAACAATGACTTTAATTCTATGGCAACACATGCATGGTTACAAGGAAGTCCGTTAATCCTCAGAGCACGAATAGGTAATAACAGATAAATCAACTGCAAACGATTTGTAAAAATCTGTAACCTCAACACACTAGTCGTATGCCTTTCATAATTCAAATTACGAGATTCAAAATAATTTATTGTAATAACTTTTTGCTTTGGTGGACTCAAAATTTTAACCA
>KV012813.1:0-58275 GCA_001598015.1 Dorcoceras hygrometricum
TTGAGCTCGAGCTTCTTCAAGTTTTTGTGGTGATTTCAAGGTGTTTTGTCCCGATCTCTTGTCCTCCGCTCCGGTAACGCGTAATTCTTCGTTATTCTTCAATCAAGGCATGTCCTATCTCTCCTTTTCTCACATTTTAAGCCATAATATTCTGTTTTTAAATGACGATTGCATGAATTGTATGTAATTTGAATTGATCTATGTTTAATATTTAAGATCCATGCAAGTTTCATAATTTTCAACACGTATTTGATCTGTTTTTTGTGATTCATCGGTCATGGATGGTTCAAGGGGCTTTAGGTCGGTTCATGGTGGTCCAAAGGTGGCCTAATGGAGGTCCATGGAGGTGTGGGAGGTGGCTCGACACCTTGGTCGAGCCAAGAGTGCCGCACGGTTGCTTGCGTCGAGCGCCACCTTCACGTGGTTTGATCGCACTTGTGCAGCCACGACTTGGATCGTGGCTTGGGCTAGGAGATCGGCCCGACCTGGGGGCAACGGGGCTCCGGCCATGGGCGGCCGAAGTGAAGAAGCTGTGGCGTCGCGTGTGTGGGCGTGCGGCTAGGGTTGGCATGTGCATGGGTCGGTTCAGTTGGACCGGTGGGTCGGTTCAGTTGGGCCGATGGGCCGCTTCAATCATACCGGGTCGAGTCAATCGAGGGTTGGGTCAAATATTTTAAGTTGGGTCCAAGTTATTTTATTTCTGGGCCGGGTTTTTTATTTTAAAAGATTAAGTCTAATTTTTAGCGTATTGGGCCGAATATTTTAAAGTCAAAATTTTAAAGTCAAATCCTTTTGATTTATGGGGATGATACTTTTATTAAATTTTAAAGTCAAATTTTTTGTCAATGGGACCTTTGACTTAGTCCAATTTTAATGTTTGATTTTAAAGTGAAGCATTGAGTATTTTGTAAATTTTTTAAATTTAAGTTTGAAGTTTAATGGGTCAAGTCATGTTTAGGGTTAGGTTTCATTTTAAGGTTAAGTCTAGGCTATTGTGCTTAGAGTTAGTGGGCCAGGCATCTGAACCAGTCTTTGATCGGAGTAGAAAATGTATAATCCCGTGAATATATATTAAACTATATATGTAGTATTTTATGTATATGAATACGATGATGTTTCAAATGGAAGAATTAAATATATATTGACGGGCTAAGCCTTTTTAAATGGCATGTTTTTATGAAATTCACGCATCATGAAAGTTTACGAAATGTTAAAGGCATGTAAGAAAAGAAAATAATTTTGAGTGATTGAAGTGATTTGTGGCAAAATGGACGATGAGCGGATCTGGGATGCGGGCCCGGTGAACCTTTGTTAATATATAATGATAGACGATGAGCGGATCTGGGGATGTCCGGGCGTAGTGAACCTCTGTTAATGTGATGATAATTAAGGCCGGGTAAAACCGACCGCCACGTACGTTGGTTTTATGATTGATCAATCGATAATGTAATGGCCCACACTTCATGGATACGACTCACACGTTTTTATGTTACGTTATTTCATGCCTTATTATGTATACTATACGATTATGTAATGTTGCAACTGATTTATGAACCATGTTTTACGATCATTCATGCACGCATGTTTTAAAGTTATTTTACTATACGTATGTGCTTGCATGTGGTTTTACTGTACGTACCTCGTTACTACCAGATAGAGCATGCAGGGTCTTTAGGCTGACTAGGTTTAAATGATGTAGGTGATACTGTAATGACTTTGTTCCCACTGGCGGTGAGGACCTCTGAGCGCCCGTTACAGCTGTTACCCCGTGACCACTCTGACGTCTTTATTTATGCTACGAAACATTTTCAGATATTTATCAGTCATGTTCAGTTTCTGCAACTTTTACTTATACTGATTTTAAGTCGTATGGATGACTTTATGTTTTGAGATACTTATTTAATTATGTTTTAAAGTAATGTTGAGAAAATGTTTTGAAAGGACGAGCCATACTTTTCAGATAATTTATTCCGCACTTTATCATTTTAAAAAAATATTTCTAGAGTCTGGTTCGTCTCAAAAGCAATCGAAGATATCTAACGAAACATTCCAGAAACAAAATCACGTAAGCTGCTTGTAAGCTACTGAAACAAAAGCACGTAAGCTGATTGTAAGCTACTTGCAGAACATCCCAGAACTTCCAAGAAGAAACTGGATCGAACATCGTAAAACATTTTCTAACAAAACTTTTCTGAATCAAAACTTCAGCAAACCAATGCTTTCAATAAATCTGTATGAACTTAACTCTAAGTTTGAAAAACTTCAATATTTCTCGAACCTTTAAAACTCATACAAGCATGCAAGAAGGAAATCAATATATGCTTTTGAAAGTGCAGCAAGAAACAGAGTTTTCTTGCCTCAACTGATGAACACAGCTAACAGAAATCCTCCGGCGTTGAATAACTTACATGCACGATTCAAAAAATCACTTTGAATGAGTTGAAGTTTTCGGTCGGTTGGTGGAGAGCTTTTTACCGCTTTAAAATGGAATTCTTTTGAAAGAGTTTGATTGTGGTGTGAAAAGTGATGATACATGTATTTAAAAGAAAACAATTAACATGAGCTTACCATTTTAGAAAATATCTTTAAAAGCACCGATTCATACACAAGCAGGCATAAATCGAACAGGATTTAAAATAGGCTGAACCGTGCTTGTTAGTATTCAACCGACCAATTCCTGCGAATCAGGTTCCTGCTCTAATATGAAAATTCGGCTTGGAAAAAAACTGAATTGCTGAATTGAAGCTGAAGAAGGGTAGTAATTAAACCCTTCAAATATTTAGATCTATCATTGTGGATTTATGGATTTCCTGGACATTACAATCTACCCCCATTTAAGAAATTTTGTCCTCGAAAAATTTGCTTATTTATACAGATCAAGGTATCAACTACGCGAATCCGTCTCGGCTTCTTAGTTTGCATCTTTTTCTGAAAGATTTGCTCAATAAATCTTAATCGTGGGGATACTCCTTTCCTCAGCCCTCGTTTTTCTATAAGATGAATCGACTCTGGTTTCTTCTTCATCAGTCAGATCGGGCGCAAGGTGTATCAGCTCGCGGAGATGTCTATCAGCGTAGCCTCTTTGTCTACTCTGCTCGCTTTGTTGCTTTCATTTGAATAGTTAATCGTCACTTGATTGCGCTTCTCTACTCTGATCTTTTAACATAGACTGGATGATAATCACAGCTAACTTCGCAACAGAATTCTGCGTCACCACCTCTAGTTCCAAACTCTCAATTTCTTTAACTACATGTCTTTGAACTGAAAGTTGAGCTAATTCTATTGTCTTTTATTCTTAACGCCTCTCCTACTACGTTAACTTTACCAGGGTGATAACTAATGATGCAATCATATTCTCTCACCAGCTTTAGTTATCTTCTTCGTCGTTCTTGCTGAGTGGAGGAAATACTTGAGGTAGTACCTCAAATTCTAAACTGCGAAGGCCACTTCTGCCAGTTCTAGATCGCAAGTGGGATAGATCTCTCTCGTAAATCTTCAGTTGTCTAGAAGCGTAGGCAATCACCTTCTTATCTTGCATATGACAACATCCAAACCCGTCTTTGATGCAATCGTGAAAATAGCGTAAATCCCTCTTCCAAATGGTAGTGTTGAAACAGGGACTTCTATCCACGCTTGCTTAAATCTATCAAAACTAGATGGACACTCTGGGGTCCATACATACTTATCATTATTTTTCTTAATCAAAGACTTTAAAGGAACATCTATCTTTGAACTCCTTTAATAAAACGTGGGTAATAACCCGTAACTCCTAAGAAATTATGGATCTCTGTAATACTTTTAGGTGCAGTACACTTTCGAACTGCTTCTACTTTTGATGGTCTACTTTTAAATAGTTCTTAGTAATTCTGTGACAAAGTAATGCAACCTTACTAAGTCAAAATTCATACTTACTAATCTTAGCAAAAAGTTGCTTCTCAAAATTTGCAAGACACATCTAAGCTGTTCTAAATGCTCTTCTCTTTGCTGAAAGTAGATTACGATGTCGTCTATAATAAAATTACAATCTGATCTAGGAAAGTTTGGAACACTCTAATCATTAAACCCTTAATTTTTTAAGATGCATTCGTTACAAAGGGTGTCATAAAATTTTCATAGTACCCAAAATGCGTGATGGAAGCTGGCTTGTAAACGTCTGCTTCTTTATACTTCTACTGATGATATCCAGCTCGGAGATCTGTCTTAGAAAATATAGCTTCACCTCATAACTGATCAAACAGCTCATCTATCCAAGAGAGAGGATACTTATTCTTGATAGTTAACTTATTCAACTCTCTATAGTCGATGCATAATCGTATAATACCGTCCTTTGGGGTTCCCCAAGATGAAGTACTAGGACGAATGAAACTTTTATCTAGTAGAGTTTGAATATTGATCCTATAACTCTTTCATTCCTGTAGGTGCAAGTCCAAACGTCTGGTTAGATATAGGAGCAGCTCCAGGTACTAAGTCGATTCAAATTCCAACTCTCGATCTGGTGGTAGATCAGCTATGTCTTATAAAAACATGTCTGGAACATTCACTACTTTAACATCTAGCAACTCTGGTTTATTATCTTCTACTTCCGATGATGCACTAATTAAAAATCCTTGATATTCCTTCCTTAAAAAGCTCTGGGCTTTCAGTGATGATATCAGCTTAGGGATTCTATCGATGCTATCAGCTCGGAACAAAATGGGGTGTATGGTATAACTTCTATTGTTCTTTCTTTAAAATCAATAATTACTCCATACTTAGCTAACCAATCCATTCCCAAAATTAAATCAAACTCAGACATGCGTAATACTATCAAATCTGCATACCCTAAATACCCCTGCAGCTTAAGCTCTATGTCGTTAAATATACTATTGGTTAATCAACTTTCTCCTGATGATACGTTCACAATCATCCATCCCTAATACATCAGGTTTGATAGGTAGTTTCTTATCAAAAATTACTGATACAAAATTGTGAGGAATATATCAATTACATGTATAAACTCTCGAGTTTTCTCACACACTGGAAAGTGCTTGTTCCAAAGCTGATAGGCTTCAGCAGTCGACATTTACGATTTCTCTTTTCTAATATGGTCGTTGACTGCTGAAGCCTTCTCTCTGTTTCATTCCCTCTATATGTCTCTTCTGTTTGCCATTGTCTTTACGTCCCACTCCCTGAAAATTGCTCTCATGACCTTCAGGGCGAGTTCCCTGTTACTATATTATTTTCCAAGCTGATGTGCTCAATCACCACTGATTTGAACCTCTCATCAAACTCTGTCATAGTCCTTCGGGATTAATATTCATCGACTCATACTTCGGTTGCGCTACTGTAAGCTTGTTCTCCTTGGTTTGTGCATTGCCTTCACAGATTTGGATCAAGCTCTCCCATGTTTCTTTGGCAGTGGCGTAGGTCTTAATCTTACTGAACATATTCTTCTCCAGTGTCTTATATAGAATATCCTTTGCCACGTTGTCTAGATTTGCCTTCTTTTTATCTTCAGAAGTCCACTCTAATATGAGCTTCTCAACCTACTGTGCAGCACCAACAGTGATGGCTACAGCTGTATTTGGTTTCATGATCTTGATCGGACCATCAGTTATGATGAACCACATGTCATCATCTTGAGCTGTTAGGTGAGCTTTCATTCCTATCTTCCAATCATCAACTCCTCCTTAGAAAACATAGGAATTTTGTTGTGAGAGATAGACATATTTAATAAATTCGAACAAAACAACTGTTCAAACACTGATAAAACCGATTCTCTAATATGAACCAAAAATTCTATATCTGCAAAAATGAGGTCAACTATCTCCTTCTCCGGGTTTCCTCTATTAAACTCAACCAAAACTTGTTTTCATTTCTCCTCGGGTGCAATCTGAGGTAGGTCGGTGGTGCTACTCGAATTCTTTAATTTCCACATTCTGGCTCCACCTTATCTTTGTCACAGGCTCCTCAGTTGTGATAGAGTGAGGGAGTACGTCGTCTAAAAGACTCATCAAAATGTACTCCAGAGACAGATATTCGTCATCGGAATGCTGATCGACTTATATGTCTTTTCAATATGCTTTGGAACAACAATAGTCTTCGGTGCTGATGTACACTGGGGTAGGCTTGGCAGATTCCTTGATCATTTTACTCAAAGTCTCAGCATCCTCAGGAATCCTCCTTTACAATCAGCTTACTCTTCGAAGCTGAGGGCTTCCTCGCTGAGATGCTTGAGGGTCGTACCATCTGAACGGGTATTGCTTCCACCGCATCAGGAATGATTGTGAATGTCTTGATAGAGCGAGCAGCTCTCCCAAATCTCTTCCTTTTTCACTCACTGCTGGGTCAGCAACAGCTTCAGCTTTGGAGCGCATAGCCTACAGACGTTTGGCTTTGGGTGCTCCTACTCTACCTTCCATCTCTGCAGCCATTTTAGCTTCAGCTGCTGCCTTTTCAGCGTA
Organism: Dorcoceras hygrometricum; assembly: GCA_001598015.1. Taxonomy (NCBI): domain Eukaryota; kingdom Viridiplantae; phylum Streptophyta; class Magnoliopsida; order Lamiales; family Gesneriaceae; genus Dorcoceras; species Dorcoceras hygrometricum. The sequence goes on from KV012813.1 coordinate 6,444, forward strand.
TCCAATCTTCCTCTTTTCTTCCAGGAACTCCGCTAGAGAGGACTTGTTCTTGGAAATATACGTGTCAACAGATTTTGATAGATAGGATTCTCAAGGAGGAAAGGCCTTAGATTCACCCAATTTTATCCCCTGCACACCCTCCAACAGCAGGCTGATCTGCATAGCAAATCCAATATCCTGCTTGGTCATGGATCGACCATAGCCTTTAAAATCCCAAAAATGATTTTGCTCCAGTTAATCTTCACACCGCCCATAATGGCTACCATCAAGTCGAAGCGCTCTTGGGTCACAGCGTCAAACGAACCAGCTTTGGTGATGTCATTTAGTAGGTGATATTCGACCTTCATCGCCTTATTTTTCCAGGAACTCTTGACAGGCACCCAATTCAGAAAATTCCGTCTTCATCTGAGTGAGCATCCTCTTGGGAAACTCAGATACCACTACAAGCCCCTCAGTGGGCAACTAAAAAACAGCAGTAAAAATCTCTTCAGTAATCTCCAACTTCTTGCCCCTGACTGTGCTGACAACAGGTTCTCGCTCCACCATGGCATTGGGGAAGAAATCCTGAAGATCCTCCTCATAAAATGCCCAAAAAGCCTCTGAGTCCATACGACTCCAGAGCTTTGAATACTTTCAGCATTCCCCTGCTAGGAAGGCTGATAACTGACTCGAAGTTGACTTGGAGTGTGTTCTAGATGAAAACGAAGTCCATTGCTGTTGGATTGCTAAGATGCTGAGAGCTTGAGAGATTTATCTGCAAAGGAAGATGAAAGAGAAAGAGTGTAAAGTAATAAAAGGTTAGTGAAAATAGAGTACACTGTATATCAAATCAGATCTGGGATAAGCATCACTGTATATGTGCGTATCTGAATCCATTCAGCTCACGCACATTCAGCTGACTTAAAGCTTATTACTTCTGAGTTGAGGTTCCCCTAAGTTTACAACTCCTCGAGCACCTGAAATAGACAGATTAGGGCAGTTCTAAGAGACAAAGAACGTTTCAAAAATATGAAAACTTAGCGTCAGCTAGTGGTTTGGTGAAGATATCAGCTACTTGATGTTCTGTTGAAAATAATTCTAGCCTGACGTTCTTCTTGAGCACGTGATCTCTTATGAAGTGATGCATGATGTCGATGTGCTTGGTTCATGAATGCAGCACAGGATTCTGAGTGATGGCAATAGCACTGGTATTGTCACATATAATAGGAGTTTCAGAAGCTTCAATGCCATAATCCTTGAGCTGGTGTTGTAACCATAAGATCTGAGCACAGCAGCTCCCAACTGTTAAGTACTCTGCTTCAGCTGTGGATGTAGCAATGGAAGTCTGCTTCTTACTGAACCATGAGACCAGACGATCTCCTAGAAATTGACACGTCCCACTTTTGCTACGCCGATCGATATGATAATTTGCATCACTATGCCCAATTAATTGAAAACTGGAGTCTTTAGGATACCAAAGGACCACATTAGGAGTACCCTTAAAATATTTTAAAATGCTCTTAACAGCAATATAATGTGTTTGTTTGGGCTCGCCTGAAATTTAGCACACATACAGATAGTAAACATGATATCTGGTCTGCAAGCAGTTAAATAAAGCAAAGATCCTATTATACCACGATACAATGATACCTCGATGGCAGTTCCAGGTTCATCTTTGTCCAGTTTGATAGAGGCACTCATCGGGGTAGCTGCTGCTGAACAAGTTTCCATCTCATAATTCTTCAGCAATTCTTTTGTATATTTTTCTTGATTGGAAAAGATTCCATTCTCAATCTGTCGCACTTTAAGTCCAAGAAATAATGTCAGCTCTCCCATCATGCTCATCTCAACTTGTCCTTCATCAACTTAGAAAATTTCTGACACAACTTGGGGTTAGTAGATCCAAAGATAATATCATCAACATAAATTTGGACTAATAAAACATGATCAGTTTTAACAAATTTAAATAACGTCTTATCTACTGCGCCTATTACAAAACCCTGCTCTAGCAAAAATTTAGACAGTGTATCATACCAAGATTTGGGTGCTTGCTTCAACCCATATAGAGCTTTATCCAGCTTGTAGACGTGATCTCGATATGTATGATCTATGAAGCCAGAAGATTGTGCTACATACACTTCTTCAGTTAAGATATCAGTAGAAGGCACTCTTCACGTCCATCTTGAAGACTTTGAAGTCTTTGAATGCAGCATATGCAAGAAATATGCGAATGGCTTCTAATCTAGCTACGGGAGCAAAGGTTTCATCAAAATATATTCCTTCTAGTTTTCTAAAACCTTGTGCTACCAACCTAACTTTGTTTATAATAACAATAGCATCTTTATTATTTTATTCCTAAAGACACGTTTTGTTCCTATTTCAGAGTAATTAAATGGCCAAGGAACTAGTTGCCAAACCTTATTTCTTTCATATTAAAACTAAGTTCCTCCTGCATTGCTTCTACCCAGCTCTGGTCTACTAAGGCCTCATCAATCAGCTTAGGTTCTATATGATATATGTCAGGCCCCGTGCTAATTAACAAGGATTAATAGCACAATTAAGCACATAAACGCGGAAGCATAAAATAGGGCTAAAAATTTTCGAAATAAAGTTGGGCCTGAACCAAATCATATCTTCAAAATATTCATAATCAAAATACGAGTTAAATAAAAACTCATACAATCAACAGGTAATCACAAATCAAATCAACAACGATCCCCCAAATACATATAACCTCAGGGCATCCCCTGGATCAATACATTATATAATAATAATAACTGGGACTCAAGGAAAAGGGGATCGACCAACTGAAGTTCCAGTCTGTCCAGCTTGGTTACCTGAAGATCCTGCAAATGGGCAACACAGACCCAGACAACACAAAAGCAGGAAAAAGAATACGAGGTCAAGCCTCAGTACGAATGAGCACTAATATAACAGCAAATCATAAACATGCAGTATTCTAAGTCATGAATGCATGCGGCTGTCAAAGAAAATTGATCATCAAGGCCTGCTAATCAGCTGGCAGTAAATCTCAATCGAGCCTCTATACCCGCACAGTGTATCAACCGGGGAAATCATCAGTCCGTGATCATCAGGCCCGTCAGCCATCACAGCTCGGTGGTTTTTGGACACAACCAATCAGTTGGTCACCACTCCGATGATAGCGTTGAACCTTTCAGGCAAGACACATCTGTCTGCCGGTCACAACGTGGCTCTATCTCAGGTTCTCAATCGATCAATGGCTCAATATGTATGCATGAATGCAATGAAATTCAAATCTGATTTCAACATGCATAAATTACATAAACAGAGTATATCAATTCAATCAAGCTGTCACGTAATCACAGAATTCACATAGCACATATTTCATGCCTCAAATACTAGCACGCTATGTCAAAGCCGTTAACAAAAGCTCAACTCGTACCTTCAATTTTCAAGTTCTACCTCAACAGACATCACCAGGGCACGGCAACCTCAGCCTGCTCAAACTTGCTACCTCGCTGGTCACGTCCAACTTAGCAGGGACTTCCCTGGAGCTCAAATCTGTTAAGGAAATCTCATAGCTTAGTTCACAGCTGCATTTCTCAAGCTTAATACCTACGGTCAGAACTCATATCTGGTTCTACCTAGCAAAGCAGCTTCTAACAGCAAGAACTAAACTCAAAAAAGCCTAAATCACTTACCCAAAAGCTCAAGAGAGCTGAAGAACTCTCGGGTCTAACTTGCGAAAACGTTCGAGCAACACTGCTACTTCGCGTTCCCTCTCCAACGTCGACTCAAGCCACCTAACTGGTATCAGTCGAAAGAGCTACTCAAGACGAGCTCGCCGCCACTAATCTTGCTCCAAACAACGGCGGAAATCGACGGCGATCTAGTGGAGAAGGGTTCGAATGAACAGTAACTATCGAGGGTTTCACTGGAGAAAACGATGAGGAAATGTCGGGTTCAAAATACGCTAAGTGTTGAGCAGCACTTGATATATAAATCCTCGAATCACTACTGTTCTAAGCAATTCAGATCTCTGTTTAGACTAAGGCAGAAGCCCTCTAAAAGCTGACTCCAGCTTTCGCCCTCAACTGGCTATGCTGATATGGTTCAGGTGTCTAAACGAGTTACTAACTCCACAGCAAACGACGTCGCACCAACTAATCAAAACGACGTACCATAGCTTCCACAGTTGAAATAGATCTCTCCCTCTAGCGACATCTGAACAGATCTCTCTCCCTCGCTAGCAACATCTGAACAGATCTCTCTCTCTCTAGAGACATCTGAACAGCGTTAACAACCAGCAGTCAACTCAGCTGTGTTGACCCACACGCAACAGCTTCTCACATCCGCGCGCTAACTCTAACAGATTCCTCTCGCTACACAGTAACGTTGACTGACATCTGTTCACGCTACTACTGAACTCTAAATTCGATGCTGATTCAACCGATAACTAGCAACTCACAGCTGATCAACTCTACTTCAAAATCTGAGCACCCAGAAATCACAATTTCCGTGACAAATCTTAATTCAAAATCTGATTAGCCACTAAATCTTAGTTAACATATTTCTAGTCCTCACACTCTCCCCCACTAGAAATCGATTTCGCCCTCGAAATCAGTTAAGTCATCAAATCAAAATCACAACAGCAAGATAGCTTAATCACGACACAGTATACTAGACACCATTCCTAATATACTCAAGCCATACTGCCTAGTACAACTCAATACTAAACAGAATCTCAATTCAGCAGCAAAATCACTTAAATCACAAAATCAATCAAGCTAGAAGTTACCTGAAACGTTGCTATCATGACTCAAACAGATGAGGCCACTCTTGTCTCATCTTTTCCTCAACTTCCCAGGTAGCTTCTTCACGCCCATGTTTGCTCCATTGGACCATCACCAACGGTATAACCTTATTCCTCAGCTGCTTCTCCTTCCTATCCAGAATCTTCACTGGATATTCAGCATAACTCAGGGTCTGGTCTAGCTCTACTTCATCAGTCCTCAGCACATGGGATGGATCTGGCTCATATTTTCTCAACATTGACACATGAAAAATATCATGCATTGCTGCTAACTCATAATGCAGCTTCGATCTATAAGCCAACTGTCCAATCCGCTCAACAATCTCAAAAGGACCAACGAATCTAGGAGCTAACTTACCCTTAAATCTGAATCTCATAACACTCTTGAAAGGAGAAATCTTGAGAAATACCCGATCACCAACCTCAAATTCCAATGGTCTGTGTCGCTTATTAGCATAGCTAGCATATCTATCTTGCGCAGCTTTCATTCTACTCCGAATCAACTCAACCTGATCCTTCATATGTTGCACAAACTCAGGAGTAGAAAGATGTCTCTCACCAACCTTGTGAGACCTGAAATTAAATAAGGATTAATTGTTGGATTAATTGGATTTTTGAGATTTCTGGTGGTTCAGATTTCTTACTGAAGGTTTCGTTTTTGTATTTTCGGGTCAGAAATCACATTTAGAGCAATTCTGGAAATTTTGAAATTTTCGAGTTTGAAATCTGAATTTTTGGTGAGATCTGTTGAACGCGTATATTATATCATCAGCAATGCTGACGTGGCAGGAATTTCAGCTGTTGCGAGAGATCAGCTTTTGCGTAGCGATCAGTAGTGGTTAGCGATCATCTATTGGGTTCTGAGTGACGCCGTTTTATTTAGTTGAAACGCAGCGTTTTGGGTATCAGCTGGTGGTCACGTTATATGTTTACTGTTGAGGAATCTGATGCGTTATTTCATCCAGTCGCTGGTTTTGGGTGATCAGCTGTCGACAGATATGATGACGTGTCCTATGCGACGTCGTTTGGTTAGTTGATGCGACGCCGTTTTGCGTAGCGTTGTTTGAGCAATTCAGCCGTTGGGTATTCCAACTGTTGGCAGTTTTAGTGTTCAGCATATTCAGCTGCTGGTTTATCTTTCGACTGCTGGTTGGGTTTTCAGCGATGTCGACTGGTTTTGTCGATGGAACTCGCTCTTGCTGCTGTCAGCTGGTGTGAAGTGTATATATATTAGGAGACTTGGTCTTCGACTAGATATCAGATTCCATACTTAGCGAAAATAATTCTCCCGATTGTTGTTCGTTTCTTCGAACCCTAGAACACTGTTCACCGTAGCATTTCTCCGGCAATTCCCGTCATTTTCGGTCACCGTTTAGTACGTTTGAGGTAGCGTTGGACTCCTCTCGTGAATTTCTTTCATTCTATACCATTCTTGGAGGCTGTTATTAGCTGGAAGTAAGATTGTGCAGTTATTTACTTCGGCCGTGTGTTCGCTATTCAGGTAGCCTTTCGAACTAGCGATAAGATCTTACCTTAGAGCTTCGTTATTGAGCTTCCTGTTGAGTAGAATGGTAGATTAATTGCTGTTTGTAGTGTATAACTCCCAGCCGTAAGTTACTGTGAATTACCATGACCTTCTGTGTAGCTTTTGAAATCTGTGCGTTGTGTGTTTAGCAGGTTTCAACCAGATCTCTCGGGTCCCTTGTTGTGGTAATTATGCTCAGAATTAAGGTACGGATTTGGAGCTTGTGAATCAGCAGGTTTATGGCTTGAGTGAATTGTAGTTGCTGATATCGTGAGATGTTTGTGTATGGTTGTTGTTTTGAATATGAGTTATGCTAGTTGTTGCATACACGCATTATCATCTCATTGCAGCCATTGCTTTGTTGTTGTTGCTCTGTTTTCTTAACAGGATGCAAAGGCGAGCGGTGATTCCAGAATATGAGTTATGCTAGTTGTTGCATACACGCATTATCATCTCATTGCAGCCATTGCTTTGTTGTTGTTGCTCTGTTTTCTTAACAGGATGCAAAGGCGAGCGGTGATTCCACACTCTCATCTCCCTGCTGGGATTTGTTAGCCCCTATGCGCCGAGTGGTTAACTACCACAGTTCATAGGTTGGGCAATGGCAGGTTGCGCTGTTGATGCATCTGGTGTTGGTGGGCGAGTAGGGGTGAGTGGGTAGCTCCCACATGTCCTACACTCACCGTGGCCACACATATCTATTGCAGATTCCTTTGAGCTGTTCATTGAGTTCTTTGGCTCACTTCCTTGGTTGTAGCCTTCGGCTGTTGTCCCTGGTCTCAGTCATAGCATCTGCACTTTATTCTTGCTGTTTACTGCTGTTTTTTAGTTGCTCTCCGTACTGGGGTTTGACCCCATGTCCCTCTGGGGCTTGGTTGTTTTGTTGTCTATGTTGTTTTCAGGGAATCCAGGTTTTACAGCTGGTCGTGGGTTTAACCCAGCTGGAGATGCCCCAGGAGGTAAGTTAGAGTGTCCCAGTTATGTATACTATTTATATGCACTGGTATCACCGTGGGTGGGATGTCCCGGGTGATGCTTAGTTTATTGTAGCTGGCTGACAGCCAGGGGATACCATTTTTTGTGCTGCCTTGTTGTATGTTGTAGCCTTTGCTTGGTTGGTTTTGTAAACTGGGATATATATTTTGAGTATTGTCGTATTTTAAATTATATTGTTTTAAACCGTCAGGCCAAAAGCAAAAATTTTACCCGTTTTTTTAGTATCTTCCGCTTGTGTTTACGTGATTTTACTCTGTTGTGAGCACGAGACCTGACATTTTGGTATCAGAGCTTAAGCTGGGATAAGCTCGATTTCTTTGATCACACTTGAGTCTAGGCACAGTGTCGTGTGTTGCATGTGCTTGACCTATGTGATTTTGTGTTGTATATTGTTGTGATATCTATGTTGTATCTGTTCTCTGTTGCCTTATCCTGTTGAGTGCCTTCGTAGATGCCGCCTAGACGTAGAGCTAGAGGTAGGGGCAGTTTCAGGAGTCAGAAGGGTAGAATGAGGATCGGCGTAGTGCTCCTAGTCGTACTCGTAGTAGACTTGATGAGGAGGATGAGGCTGAGGCTTTACCCACCCCAGTGGAGAGGATGGACGTTGTGATAGCGAGGTTTCAGAGGATGAATCCTCAGGTTTTAAATGGCGACGAGTCGAGCGAGGATGCAGATTCTTGGCTTCAGAACATAACTAGTCTATTCGATCGTGTCCAGCATGACGACGAGCTTCGTTTGAGTTTGGTGACCCTCCAGTTGAGGAATGGTGCAGAGCGCTGGTGGCGAGGTGCTTCTAGTACTTTGTTGGAGACTGGCGTTGGGATTACTTGGGACAGCTTCTGCGAGACTTTTAGGCAGGAGTATGTTCCTGAGTCTTACGTGAATGCCCATGAACGGGAGTTTGATCATCTGGATCAGGGCTCGATGTCTGTTCAGGAGTATGCTAGGAAGTTTTCTTCTTTGTTGGCGTACGTTCCACATGTTTCTAGCCGGGAGAGGGCCAAGAGGACAAGATTTTTAGAGGGTTTAAACGAGGAACTGTATCAGATGGTGCTGACAAGCAAACCCAGGACTTATGCTGAAGCAGTTGAAAATGCTATCGATATTGAGGAGGGTTTGAGGAGTCGTCGTGCTCGTAGATAGCAGGTAGCTCAGGGTGGTCATCCCGCTGTTCAGGGAGCACAGTCGTCACAGTCTTCCCAGTCAGCCCATCAGCCCCAGTAGCAGCAGCAGCCGCAGGTGGCACAGCAGTCTGGCCGTCAGAGGTTTCGACCCCACAGTCAGCAGTTCAAGAAGAAGTCTGGTTCGGGCCCTTCTGGTTCAGGTAGCTCGAGTAGCAGTGGTTCTCGGGCTGTGTTCTGTGGTTATTGCGGTGGCAAGCATCCTTCGACCCAGTGTGTCAGTGTTCAGGGCTCTTGCCATATCTGTGGTCAGTTTGGGCATTTTGCTAGGGTGTGTCCGTCAGCTGGATCGCAGCAGACCGTAGCCCCGTCTCAGGGTCGTGGAGGACAGTCTAGGGGTCGTTCCCCTCAGTTTCAGTAGCCCAGGATTGGTGAGACTCAGTTCAGGCCGTTCCAGCAGCCTGATCCGTCGCGATTCGGACAGTCGTCTCAGTCGTTCTTTTCTGGACCTCAGCATGCTCAGGCCAACGCCATTACTAGGGATCAGGCAGAGGAGACACCGAGCAGGGTGATTGGAGGTACATGTCTTGTTTTCGATTTTCCTGCGCGTGTGTTGTTTGACACCGGTGCATCGTATTCTTTTATCTCTGATTCTTTTGACATTGAGCATGGTTTGCATACCATTTCTTTGTGTGATGTCGTGTCTGTTTCTACCCTGGGCGGTGTGAGCCTGTTCTCCCATGAGGTTTTGTTAGATGGCGTTTTGAGATTTGGAGAGAATGTGTTGGTGGCGAATCTAATTCGTCTGATGTTTTGGGATTTCGATTGCATTGTTGGGATGGACGTGTTGTCCAACTATAGGGCCTCCGTGGATTGCTTCCATGGGATTGTTTGTTTTAGGCCTTTGTCTGGCGAGAAGTGGGACTTCTACGGCCAGGATTCTCGATCGAAGATCCCGTTAGTCTCAGCGATGGAGATGTTCAGTTTGTTGTCCTTAGGGAATGCTGGTTTCATGATTTACACTTTGGATGCGTCTTCTTCTTCTCGTGTGCAGCTCAGTGACGTTCCCGTGGTGCGACATTTTCCCGATGTGTTTCCGGAGGAGATTCCTGGTTTTCCTCTGAGGAGAGAGATTGACTTCAGCATTGAGTTGGTGCCTGGCACAGCTCCGATTTCTCGTGCCCCATATTGTTTGGCGCCTGCGGAGTTGAGAGAACTCAAGGTGCAGTTGGACGATTTGCTGGAGAAAGGTTTCATTCGACCTAGCATGCCGCCGTGGGGAGCGCCCATTTTGTTTGTGAAGAAGAAGGATGGCTCAATGCGGATGTGCATTGATTTCCGCCAGTTGAATAAAGCGAGAGAGATTGACTTCAGCATTGAGTTGGTGCCTGGCACAGCTCCGATTTCTCGTGCCCCATATTGTTTGGCGCCTGCGGAGTTGAGAGAACTCAAGGTGCAGTTGGACGATTTGCTGGAGAAAGGTTTCATTCGACCTAGCATGCCGCCGTGGGGAGCGCCCATTTTGTTTGTGAAGAAGAAGGATGGCTCAATGCGGATGTGCATTGATTTCCGCCAGTTGAATAAAGCGACTGTCAAGAACAAGTACCCTTTACACAGGATCGATGATCTGTTTGATCAGCTGCAAGGTTCTGCGGTATATTCGAAGATTGACTTGCGTTCAGGGTACCATCAGCTGAGGGTAAGAGATCAGGATGTCGCAAAGACTGCTTTTTGTATGATGCCGTTTGGGTTGACCAACGCGCCTGCAGTCTTTATGGATCTGATGAACCGGGTCTTTAGAGAGTTCATTGATCAGTTCGTGATCGTGTTCATCGACGACATATTAGTGTATTCTAAGACACCTTTGGAGCATAAGGAGCATTTGCGAATTGTCCTTCAGACGTTGAGAGACCATCAACTATATGCTAAATTCTCCAAGTGCGAGTTTTGGCTGGATCGCGTCGTTTTCTTGGGTCATGTCATTTCAGCCGAGGGGATTTCTATGGATCCCAGTAAGGTTGATGCTATTTTGAACTGGGAGCGTCCCAGAAATGTATCCGAGATTCGCAGTTTCTTGGGTCTGGCTGGCTATTATCTTCGTTTCATCGAAGGATTTTCTAGCATAGCAAAGCCGATGACTCAACTGACTCAGAAGGACAAGCGGTTTGTGTGGACTGAGCAATGCGAGAATGCATTTCAATTGCTCAAGGAGAAACTGACTACTGCACCTGTGTTGGCTCTGCCGTCCGGATCAGGTGGTTTCGTTGTGTGTTCTGATGCTTCGCTCAATGGATTGGGCTGTGTTTTGATGCAGAATGGTCGAGTCATTGCGTATGCCTCACGGCAGTTGAAACCGCATGAGACTCGTTATCCAGTCCATGATTTGGAGCTAGTAGCCGTGGTCTTTGTGTTGAAGATCTGGCGTCATTACCTGTATGGCGAGCAATTTGTGGTGTACTCGGACCACAAAAGTTTGCAGTATATATTTTCGCAGCCTGACTTAAATATGAGACAGCGTCGTTGGATGGAGCTGCTAAAGGACTTTGATTGCGAGATCAAGTATCAGCCTGGGAAATCGAACGTAGTGGCCGATGCTTTGAGCAGGAAGGCTAGTGAGATGCTTGCTTCGTTGTATATTTCTAAGGATCAGGAGCATCTTAATACTACTGGTTGGAGATTCTACCCGGCTGAGGATTTTGTCATGGTTTCTTCTTTCCAAGTGGAGCCACAGATTGTTTCTAGTATTCAAGCAGCTCAAAGGACTGATCCTTCCATCCATGAGTTGATGCTAAAGGTCAAGGCGGGAGAACTTGAGGATTATTCTGTTTCTTTTTATGGTTGTTTGAGGTTTCGTGGCAGGCTGGTTGTGCCTAAACTCGTTGATTTGAAGGAGGAGATCCTTCGGGAAGTGCACTGCAGTAGACACAGTGTTCATCCTAGTGCACGGAAGATGTACCATGCGTTGAAGCCGCACTTCTGGTGGGCTGGCCTGAAGAGCGATGTTGCTGATTTTGTCGCTCGTTGTTTGAACTGTCAGATGGTAAAGGCCGAGAGGATGAGACCTGGTGGTCTGTTGCAGAGTTTGGAAGTGCCCCAATGGAATTGGGAGCACATAGCTATGGATTTCGTGACGCATCTGCCTCGTACCAGCAGAGGATGCGATGCTATTTGGGTGGTTATCGACCGTTTGTCGATGTCTGCACATTTTATTCCCTATGGTTTGACCTTTTCTCTGAAGAAAATGGCGAAACTGTACGTGGATTTTGTGGTTAGACTGCACGGTGTGCCTGTTTCGATCGTTTCCGATCGAGATCCAAGGTATATTTCCAGGTTTTGGAAGAGTCTGCAAGCAGCTCTAGGTACCAGATTGGCTATGAGTACAGCGTATCATCCCAAAACAGATGGCCAATCTGAGTGAACTATCCAGACGTTGGAGGATATGTTACGAGCTGTTGTTATGGATTTTGGAGGTAGCTGGCAAGACGCGTTGTCTTTGGTGGAATTTTCCTACAATAACAGCTATCAGGTGACGATTGGCATGGCGTCGTTTGAAGCTTTGTATGGCAGGAAGTGCAGATCGTCGGTATGTTGGGAAGAAGTGGGGGAGAAGCAGCTATCTGCCCCAGATTTTGTGCAGCAAATGAAGGATCACGTTGATCTAATTCGACAGCGGATGAATGCTGCCCAGGATCGCAAAGCCAGTTATGCGAATAAGAGGCGTCGACCTCTAGAGTTTCAGGTTGGTGATCAGGTATTTCTCAAATTTTCTTCGTTTCGCAGTGTTATGTTCTTTGGACACAAGGGAAAGTTAGCCCCTCGTTACGTCGGACCGTATGAAATTTTTGAGAGGATTGGCTCTTTGGCGTATAGGCTGTTGTTGCTCGGAATTATCTTCTCTACATGATGTCTTTCATGTTTCCATGTTGAGGAAGTACGAGCCAGATCCGTCTCATGTGCTGAGAACTGACGAGGTCGAGCTAGATCAGACGTTGAGTTATCAGGAATATCCCTTGCAGATCCTAGGCAGAAAAGAGAAACAATTGAGGAACAAAACCATTCCGTTGGTGATGGTGCAATGGAGCAAACATGGTAGGGAAGAAGCTACTTGGGAGCTGGAAGAAAAGATGCAGCGCGAGTGGCCGCATCTGTTTGAGTAGCTGTGGTGTTAGATTTCCAGTAGTTAGTAGCTTCTGGTTGTTATTTTCCCTAGTTGCTGTTAATTGTTTGCTCAGTTATCTTGAACTCATGGCCATGTGTTGGGCAATTTTCTGTTTTGGCTCTCTGTTACTGTGTTGTGTTTCCGAAATTGTTGCTTGATTTCGAGGATGAAATCCTTTTTAGTGGGGGAGAAATGTGTGACCTGAAATTAAATAAGGATTAATTGTTGGATTAATCGGATTTTTTAGATTTATGGTGGTTCAGATTTCTTATTGAAGGTTTCGTTTGAATTTTCGGGTCAGAAATCATATTTAGAGCAATTCTGGAAATTTTGAAATTTTCGAGTTTGAAATCTGAATTTTTGGTGAGATCTGTTGCACGCGTATATTATATCAGCAGCAATGCTGACGTGGCAGGAATTTCAGCTGTTGCGAGAGATCAGCTTTTGCGTAGCGATCAGCAGTGGTTAGCGATCAGCTGTTGGGTTCTGAGCGACGCCGTTTTATTTAGTTGAAACGCAGCGTTTTGGGTATCAGCTGGTGGTCGCGTTATATGTTTACTGTTGAGGAATCTGATGCGTTATTTCATCCAGTCGCTGGTTTTGGGTGATCAGCTGTCGACAGATATGTTGATGTGTCCTATGCGACGTCGTTTGGTTAAGTTGATGCGACGCCATTTTGCGTAGCGTTGTTTGAGGAATTCAGCCGTTTGGGTTTTCCAGCTGTTGCAGTTTTAGTGTTCAGCAGTAGGAATCTGTTGTATTATATTCAGCTGCTGGTTTATCTTTCGACTGCTGGTTGGGTTTTCAGTGATGTCGACTGGTTTTGTCGGTGGAACTCGCTCTTGCTGCTGTCAGCTGGTGTGAAGTGTATATATATTAGGAGACTTGGTCTTCGACTAGATATCAGATTCCATACTTAGCGAAAATAATTCTCCCGATTGTTGTTCGTTGCTTCGAACCCTAGAACACTGTTCACCGTAGCAGCTGCTGGTTTATCTTTCGACTGCTGGTTGGGTTTTCAGTGATGTCGACTGGTTTTGTCGGTGGAACTCGCTCTTGCTGCTGTCAGCTGGTGTGAAGTGTATATATATTAGGAGACTTGGTCTTCGACTAGATATCAGATTCCATACTTAGCGAAAATAATTCTCCCGATTGTTGTTCGTTGCTTCGAACCCTAGAACACTGTTCACCGTAGCATTTCTCCGGCAATTCCCGTCGTTTCCGGTCACCGTTTAGTACGTTTGAGGTAGCGCTGGACTCCTCTTGCAAAGTTCTTTCATTCTATACCATTCTCGGAGGCTGTTATTAGCTGGAAGTAAGATCGTGAAGTTATTTACTTCGGCCGTGTGTTCGCTATTCAGGTAGCCTTTCGAATTAGCGATAAGATCTTACCTTAGAGCTTCATTATTGAGCTTCCTGTTGAGTAGAATGGTAGAGTAATTGCTGGTTGTAGTTTATAACTCCCAGCCGTAAGTTACTGTGAATTACCGTGACCTTCTGTGTAGCTTTTGAGATCTGTGCGTTGTGTGTTTAGCAGGTTTCAACCAGATCTCTCGGGTCCCTTGTTGTGGTAATTGTGCTCAGAATTAAGGTACAGATTTGGAGCTTGTGAATCAGCAGATTTATGGCTTGAGTGGATTGTAGTTGCTGATATCATGAGATGGTTGTGTATGGTTGCTGTTTTGCATATGAGTTATGCTAGTTGTTGCATACACGCATTATCATCTCATTTCAGCTATTGCAGCCATTGCTTTGTTGTTGTTGCTCTGTTTTCCTACCAGGATGCGAGGGTGAGCGGTGATTCCGCACTCTCATCTCCCTGCTGGGATTTGTTAGCCCCTATGCGCCGAGTGGTTAACTACCACAGTTCATAGGTTGGGAAACGGCAGGTTGAGCTGTTGATGCATCTGGTATTGGTGGGAGAGTAGGGGTGAGTGGGTAGCTCCCACATGTCCTACACTCACCGTGGCCACACATATCTATTGCAGATTCCGTTGAGATGTGCATTGAGTTCTTTGGCTCCCTTCCTTGGTTGTAGCCTTCGGCTGTTGTCCCTGGTCTCATGCATAGCATCTGCATTTTATTCTTGCTGTTTACTGCTGTTTTGTAGTTGCTCTCCGTACTGGGGTTTGACCCCATGTCCCTCTGGGGCTTGGTTGTTTTGTTGTCTATGTTGTTTTCAGGGAATCCAGGTTTTACAGCTGGTCGTGGGTTTAACCCAGCTGGAGGTGCCTCAGGAGGTGGTTAGAGTGTCCCAGTTATGTATACTATTTATATGCACTGGTATCACCGTGGGTGGGATGTCCCGGGTGATGCTTAGTTTATTGTAGCTGGCTGACAGCCAGGGGATACCATTTTCTGTGCTGCCTTGTTGTATGTTGTAGCCTTTGCTTGGTTGGTTTTGTAAACTGGGATATATATTTTGAGTATTGTCGTATTTTAAATTATATTTTTTTAAACCGTCAGGCCAAAATAAAAAATTTTACCCGTTTTTTTAGTAGCTTCCGCTTGTGTTTATGTGATTTTACTCTGTTGTGAGCACGAGGCCTGACAAACCTCTTCCTAGCAAATTGGTGATCTACACTTTCGACCATACAATGCTTCAAACGGAGCCATTCCAATAGTCACTTGGTAGCTGTTATTATAAGAAAACTCAACTAATGACAAGGCATCCTGCCAGCCACCACTGAAATCCATCGCAACTGCACGCAGCATATCTTCTAAAGTCTGAATGGTCCTCTCAGATTGACCATCTATCTATGGGTGATAGGCTGTACTCATAGCCAATCTCGAACCCATCACTGCTTGCAAACTCTTCCAAAATCGAGAGGTGAATCTCGGATCTCTATCTGAAACTATCGAAACAGACGCTCCATGCAATCTAACCACATGGTCGACATACAACTTCGCCATTTTCTTCATCGAACACCTCACATCATAGGGAATGAAGTGGGCTGACTTCTAGAGTCTATCAATCACCACCCAAATCGCATCGCATCCCCTAGTCGATCGAGGCAAATGAGTCACAAAATCCATGGCGATGTGCTCCCAATTCCATTGAGGCACTTCTAAACTCTGCAACAATCCACCAGGTCTCATTCTCTCAGCCTTGACCTGCTGGCAATTCAAACATCGAGCAACAAAACCAGAAATGTCTCTTTTCATGCCTTCCCACCAGTAGTGAGACTTCAAAGCATGGTACATCTTCTTCTCCCCCGGATGTACGCTATATCGACTGCAATGCGCTTCATTCAGAATAGTCTCTTTCAAATCAATCAAGTTCGGAACCACTAATCTACCACGAAATCTCAGACACCCATCAGGAGCAACAGAGAAATCTTCAGACTGACCACTCTGGGCCTTAATCCTCAACTCATGGATATACGGATCAGTCCTCTGCGCCTCTATGATGTCAATCACAATCTGTGGTTCAACCTGAATCGAAGAAACTATGAAGTACTGATCACTCGGCTGGAAACGCCAACCAGAAGTACTCAACTGCTCGTGGACTCTCGAGATACTCAAGGATGTTAGCATCGCAGGCTGGGCCTTTCTACTCAAAGCATCGGCTACCAAGTTCATCCGCCCAGGCTGATACTGTATCTCGCAATCGAAATCCTTAAGCAACTCCATCCAACGATGTTGCCTCATATTCAAATCCGACTGGGTGAAGATATACTTCAAACTTTTTAGGTCGGTGTGCACCACAAACTCCTCACCATACAAATAGTGTCGCCATATCTTCAAAGCAAACACAATCGCAGCCAACTCTAAGTCATGAACGGGGTATCTCGTCTCATGGGGCTTCAACTGTCGACACGCATACGCAATCACGTACCCATTCTGCATAAAAACACACCCTAAACCACTCAGAGAAGCATCGGAGCACACCACAAAACCTCCAGAACCCGAAGGCAAGGCCAAAACAGGAGCAGTAGTCAACTTCTCCTTTAGCGTCTGAAAACTCGACTCACACTCATCCGTCCAAACAAAACTTCCTATCCTTATGGGTCAACTGAGTCATCGGCCTGGATATCGAAGAAAAATTCTCAATGAAACGCCTATAATAGCCAGCCAATCCCAAAAAACTACGGATCTCGGAGACATTCCTAGGTCGCTCCCATTTAAGAACTGCCTCGACCTTACTAGGTTGCACAGAAATCCCTTGCGCTGAAATCACATGACCCAAGAAGATAACTCTGTATAGCCAAAATTCACACTTACTGAACTTGGCATACAATTGTGAGTCTCTCAGTCTCTGCAACACTAGCCTCAAGTGCTCTTTATGCTCTCTGAAACTCTTCGAATGCACCAAGATATCATCTATGAAAACAATCACGAATCGATCGATGTACTCGCTAAAGACGCGATTCATCAAATCCATGAACACAGCAAGAGAATTCGTCAATCCAAACGGCATCACAAGAAACTCATAATGCTCATATCGTTTTCGGAAAGCTGTCTTCGCTACATCAGCGTCTGTAATCCGCAACTGGTGATAGCCAGAGCGCAAATCAATCTTCGAGTACACGGCAGATCCTTGCAACTGATCGAACAAGTCATCAATCCTAGGCAAAGGATACTTGTTCTTCACTGTCGCTTTGTTCAACTGCCGAAAATCAACGCACATCCTCATAGATCCATCTTTCTTCTTCACAAACAGAATCGAAGCTCCCCAAGGCAACATACTCGGTCGAATGAAGCCTTTCTCAAGAAGATCTCTCAACTGATCCTTGAGTTCTTTCAACTCTGCTGGCGCCAACCGATACGGAGCTCTAGAAATCGGGAATGTACCAGGCACCAACTCTATACTGAAATCAATCTCTCGTCTCGAAGGGAATCTAGGAATCTCATCTGGAAACATATCTGGGAACTCTTGAGCAATCGAAACATCGCTCAACTCCACTCTCGACTCATGGGAAACATCTAGGGCATAGATCATAAACCCTGAATTCTCGAGCGACAACAAACTTAACATCTCCATGGCAGATACCATAGGAATCTTAGGTCGCGAATCAGCACCATAGAACTCCCATTTTTCTCCAGATCGAGGCCTAAACCTCACCACACCATGGAAAAAATCAACGGTCGCTCTATTCTCAGTCAGCACATCCATACCCAAAATGCAATCAAAATCTCGAATTCCAAAAACAATCAGATGGATCATCAAAACATGCTCATCAAATTTAATCAGACAACCCAACACCACCTCTCGGGACAACAGACTCACACCAGCAGGGGTTGACACGGAGACAACATCACACAGTGGGGAAGAACTCAACCCACGCTCATACATAAACAACTCAGAAATGAAGGAGTGTGATGCTCCAGTGTCAATCAGAACTCGTGCAGGATAATCAAAGATAAAGCATGTACCTGCAATAATCCTCTCAGGCATCTCAGCGGCTTGCTCACTCATCAAGGCGTTCGTCTGAGCCTGCTGCGGTCCCAAAAATTGAGGTCTCGAGGGTACTCCAAACCTAGAAGGCTCACGAGGTTGGAATCCTGAACGTTGGGTCGGAACAAAAGGTTGCTGCCGCTGCGAAGAACCACCAGCGGAACCTTGCTGAGACTGACTCAAGGACTGCCCTCCCATCAAAGGACATGCTCTTGCAAAATGTCCCGGTTGACCACAAAGATGACAAAGACCTCGAACTCCATGACACTGCGAAGTCTCATGCTTCCCTCCGCACTGTCCACAAAACATGCTGCCAGAACTACTGCCACCAAAACTCGCAGAACCAGAGGAACTCAAATGCGCCTTCTTCTTAAACTGTTTGCCTCGTGGCTTGAACCTCTGACGAATCGATTGTTGCGACCCCTGAGGAGACTGAAACGATTGCGAAACATCTTGCACCGGTTGAAAAGAGCGCCCCAATGGCAGCTGAACCAGAGTCTGTGCCTCCAACAAACTCTCCTCAATATCTACCGCCCGATCCACGGCCTCAGCATAAATATCAGGTGAACCATACAACACCACCCGGAACAAATCAGGCCTCAAACCCTTCAGAAACTTATTCCTCTTAGTCCTCTCCTTGTTAGCTACATGGGGAACATACATCAATAGCGAAGAGAACTGTCTGGCATACTCGGCCACCTTCATATTCCCTTGCTTCAAGTTATCAAACTCTCGTTCACGACTGTTGTAGTAGGACTCTGGGGTATACTCCTGTCGGAACGCTGCATAGAAGCTCTCCCAAGTAATCACAGCCCCACTCTCTCGCAAGATATGGGAAGTGCCTCTCCACCAGCGCTACACGTTATCTCTCAACTGCAACACCGCTAGCTTCAACCTCTTCTCGGGGACATACTCCAAGGTATCAAACAATTCTTCCATCTGAACTAGCCAACCTTCGGCCATCAAACCTCCCTCGGCACCCGTGAACGTAGGGGGATTCTCTCAACTGCAACACCGCTAGCTTCAACCTCTTCTCGGGGACATACTCCAAGGTATCAAACAATTCTTCCATCTGAACTAGCCAACCTTCGGCCATCAAACCTCCCTCGGCACCCGTGAACGTAGGGGGATTCGTCCGCTGAAACCTCGCTAGAACTAACTCCATCTCGCCAATCTGTCTCGTCACATCCTCTACTTCTGCCTGCCTCTCTCGACGACGCAAAGGAATATTCTGCTGAATGCCCTCATCAATATCCGAAGCCCTAGACTCCTCAGCAGAACTTCTAGCAGTCCTACCTCTACCACTCCTCGACGGCATCTAAACAAATCTCAGGGTAATACTAACAGCAGATAATCACAGAGGCATGTAACATAATCACATAAGCCAAAGAGTCAATCAAAACCAAATCCAAACTCTGTTCCTAGACTTGAGTGTGATCAAAGGAAAATGAGCTTATCCCAGTTTAAGCTCTGATACCAAAAGTGTCAGGCCCCGTGCTAATTAACAAGGATTAATAGCACAATTAAGCACATAAACGCGGAAGCATAAAATAGGGCTAAATATTTTTCGAAATAAAGTTGGGCCTGAGCCAAATCATATTTTCAAAATAGTCATAATCAAAATACGAGTTAAATCAAAACTCATACAATCAACAGGTAATCACAAATCAAATCAACAACGATCCCCCAAATACATATAACCTCAGGGCATCCCCTGGATCAATACATTATATAATAATAATAACTGGGACTCAAGGAAATGGGGATCGACCAATTGAAGTTCCAGTCTGTCCAGCTTGGTTACCTGAAGATCCTGCAAATGGGCAACACAGACCCAGACAACACAAAAGCAGGAAAAAGAATACGAGGTCAAGCATCATTACGAATGAGCACTAATATAACAGCAAATCATAAACATGCAGTATTCTAAGTCATGAATGCATGCGGCTGTCAAAGAAAATCGATCATCAAGGCCTGCTAATCAGCTGGCAGTAAATCTCAATCGAGCCTCTATACCCGCACAGTGTATCAATCGGGGAAATCATCGGTCCGTGATCATCAGGCCCGTCAGCCATCACAGCTCGGTGGTTTTCAGACACAACCAATCAGTTGGTCACCACTCCGATGATAGCGTTGAACCTTTCAGGCACGACACATCTGTTTTCCGGTCACAACGTGGCTCTATCTCAGGTTCTCAATCGATCAATGGCTCAATATGTATGCATGAATTCCATGAAATTCAAATCTGATTTCAATTCAATCAAGCTGTCACGTAATCACAGAATTCATATAGCACAGATTTCATGCCTCAAATACTAGCACGCTATGTCTAAGCCGTTAACAAAAGCTCAACTCGTACCTTCAATTCTCAAGTTCTACCTCAACAGACCTCACCAGGGCACGGAAACCTCAGCCTGCTCAAACTTGCTACCTCGTTGGTCACGTCCAACACAGTAGGGACTTCCCTGGAGCTCAAATCTGCTTAGGAAATCTCATATCTTAGTTCACAGCTGCATTTCTCAAGCTTAATACCTACGGCCAGAACTCATATCTGGTTCTACCTAGAAAAGCAGCTTCTAACAGCCAAAACTAAACTCAAAATAGCCAAAATCACTTACCGAAAAGCTCAAGAGAGCTGAAGAACTCTCGGGTCTAACTTGTGAAAACGTTCGAGCAACACTGCTACTTCGCGTTCCCTCTCCAACGTCGACTCAAGCCACCTAACTGGTATCAATCGAAAGAGCTACTCAATACGAGCTCAGCACCACTAATCTTGCTCCAAACAACGCGGAAATCGATGGAAATCTACCGGAGAAGGGTTCGAATGAACAGTAACTATCGAGGGTTTCACTGGAGAAAACGATGAGGAAATGTCGTGTTCAAAATACGCTAAGTGTTGAGCAGCACTTGGTATATAAATCCTCGAATCACTACTGTTCTAAGCAATTCAGATCTCTGCTTAGACTAAGGCAGAAGCGCTCTCAAAGCTGACTCCAGCTTTCGCCCTCAACTGGCTATGCTGATATGGTTCAGGTGTCTAAACGAGTTACTAACTCCACAGCAAACGACGTTGCACCAACTAATCAAAACGACGTAGCATAGCTTCCACAGTTGAAACAGATCTCTCCCTCTAGCGACATCTGAACAGATCTCTCTCCCTCGCTAGCAACATCTGAACAGATCTTTCTCTCTAGCGACATCTTAACAACCAGCAGTCAACTCAGCTGTGTTGACCAACACGCAACAGCTTCTCACATCCACGCGCTAACTCTAACATATTCCTCTCGATACACAGTAACGTTGACTAGCGTTGACATCTGTTCACGCTACTACTGAACTCTAAATTCGACGCTGATTTCACCCGATAACTAGCAACTCCGACATCTGAACAGATCTCTCTCCCTCGCTAGCAACATCTGAACAGATCTTTCTCTCTAGCGACATCTTAACAACCAGCAGTCAACTCAGCTGTGTTGACCAACACGCAACAGCTTCTCACATCCACGCGCTAACTCTAACATATTCCTCTCGATACACAGTAACGTTGACTAGCGTTGACATCTGTTCACGCTACTACTGAACTCTAAATTCGACGCTGATTTCACCCGATAACTAGCAACTCACAGCTGATCAACTCTACTTAAAAATCTAAGCACCCAGAATCACAATTTCCGTGACAAATCTTAATTCAAAATCTGATTAGCCACTAAATCTTACTTAACATATTTCTAGTCCTCACAATATATGAATGCTGAATTGAAATACTCATGCATAAGCTGGATTCATGTACGAACTGGTGAAGTCGTTACCTATGACCTGCTCAAGTGGGTGGTTTCTATGCCAGCGAAGATTAGGTCCAAATGGATTTGCTTTGTGTTGTGTGTTGATGCCTGTGTTCTGAACTGGTTCAGCTTGGGTGATAGCTTCTGATCTATTTGGGTCATCAGCTTGTGCATGTTCTCCATCATCTTGCGTGTCGTATAAAGCAGCACCGTCAGCAGGCACACCTATTGCTTGTTGACCCTGCATTTTATCAACATTAGTCAAATCAATGACTTTGATGTTACTTGGGACATCAACTTGCACAATAGTTCGGATATCTGCGTTTGTAATTGGTGTGTCCAGCGCATGCTGATCATCAGCTTGGTTCCTGATATATGCCTCTTCATCACTCGATTCATCTAAGCAGGTTTGTGGGACTGAGCGCTTGTCGCTTTACCAAAAGATATAGCTGGCGGTAACGATGCAACTCCAATCTTTTAAACCGTATAGCAACTCAAGCGCCACGGTTTGATCACTCTACCTAGCAGGGGCAATTCTTGCACTCCAACAATTCCCCTCCCAATAATTGCAGTCCTTGCATTCAATGGAAATAGAACCCGTGACCTTGTCTCTGATACCAATTTTAGGACCGAGCGTTTGCTGCTTTACCAAAAGTTATAGCTGGTGGTAATGGTGCAACTCCAATATTTTAAATCGTATAGCAACTAAAGCGCCACAATTCGATCACTCTACCTAGCAGGGACAATTATTGCACTCCAACAAGGTTGATTTCAGACGGGTGCACAAATCATTCAAGTTAGCAGCTGAATTTGATCGAAAGCTGGTCTCATCGAACACTACATGAGCTGATATTCCATCGTTAGAATTCGGTTGTTGAGAAGTGATAATCTCTGCTCATAGCCGAGTATCCTAGAAAAATTCCTAATCAGATTTGACATCAAAAGCTGTTAGATGATTTTTGTCATTGTTGTGAATGAAGAACCTGCATCCGAACACCCTGAAATAAGAAATATCAGGTTTCGCCATTACAAATATGGGGTAACACCATGATGGTTATTAATCATCGATCTCTTGTAAGTGTAGCAAGATGTGTTAATCACTTCTACCCAAAACATGTTAGAAATACCTGAATCAGTAATCATAGTTCTAGAAGCTTCTTTTAAAGTATGATTCTTATGCTCATCCAACCCGTTCTGCTGAGGTGTTCTAGCTGAGTAAAGCTCATGCTTGATTCCAATGTCATCCAGACCACATTCTGATACGATTGACACTACAAGATTTTTCTTATTGCAAATGATTTAAAAGTTTTATCAGCTGTTCGGCAGTTTGATCTTTTGTTGTTTGCTTTGACTAGGGAAATCTCAAAAGCAGTATAGCATATACAAAGAATTAATGGAAGAAACTGTAGCCCGGCGATGACGACAAAAAAGACAATCGAGTAAAATCAAAAGATGAAAGGGGGCCCTCGATGGTGTATTCAGCTCTTTTTAGGGGATTCAACCATCATCTTTGGTTGTCACAATACTGAGATTTCCATAGTTGCTTGTTTGTTTTCCAAAGAAGTGATTAGGCTTAAAAAGAAGTCTGGTCTCTTATTTGTAGCACTGTACCTTAAACAAGCACAAGTGTTTAAAATGAGATATCGGGCTTCCCAAGTAAATTTTTGGAAAATCGTCAACAATCACAAGGGTGTATTTCATTCCCCTTAAACTGGTCACGGGTATATGATCAAAAAGATCCATGTGTAAAAGTTCCAGGCTTCGGGAGGTTTTGTTTTTCTTTTTAAAATTAGATTTAATTTTATTTCCCAGCTGACAAGCAAAAAAAATCTTTTCTTTTGAAAAATTTATTTTCGGTAAACCTGTAACTAACACACACATACTCAGATTTGCAAGTGTTTTGAAATTCAGATGATTCATCCGCTAATGTCATAGCCAGCTCTTGAAGAGTCAGCTACTAGGAAGCTCTGCTCAGAATGCGGCTGATTTGACCAGTCAACTTTGTAGTTATTCCTCGATTTGTATACTACTAACACAATCAGACATTTGCGATTCTGAACTGTGCATGTGTGCTTTTGAAAATTGACAGAATAATTACTGTCGCACAGCTGACTGATACTGATTAAATTATAGCATAAATTTTCAACCAAAAGTGTGAGGATTCAGATTTCTAATTAGTGATTAATCGGATTTTGAGTTAGATTAGTCACGAGAATTAAGAATTTAGATTTCTGGAATTTCGAATTTTGGTGAAATCTGTTCGAATTGTTTGAGAAATTTGGTTTCCTGAGATCTGGTCGTGTATTGTTGGTGAGATCTGTTTCTCCTTAGCGTTTCGTAAAGCACCGTGAGATTTGGATAAAACGGTGCCGTTTTGGAGAGATCTGGTTGTCGAGAATGGCATGGAAATGTTTTTGTTGTTCTTCGTGATTTCGGATTTGGTGACGTCAGCAGGTCTCATGGGTGATGTAAGCAAATCTCATGCAAGAACGTGATCGCGGTCATTTGAGGGATCTGGTCTCGTTACGGCGTCGTTTTGTTGTGCGTTGCTAAGCGAGAGATCTGGTTTCGCGTGAGGTATCTGTTTTTGCTCATGCGACGTCGTTTTGTGCATTGCGCGTGTTTTAGCGCTGAGATCTGTTTGAGTTTAAGCGCTGAGAGCTGGTGCCTATACGTCGTCGTTTTGGAGTTGCGCGCGGACGCTGGGATCTGTTTTGGTGAAACGCTGCCGTTTTATGCTTGCGCGAGATTTGGCGAGAGAATTGTGTAGCGTGAAGTCTGTTTCGCCTTTGTTTGAGTTGTAGGACTCTGTTTTTGTCGGTGTTTGACTTGTTTTGTAGCTTATTGAATAGAGGATATAAAGATAAGTGTTGAGGTACACTTAGAGCATTCCAGACCTGATATTTCTTATCCTCAAACTCGAAACCCTCGAAATAGCTACTGTTCACCGTCACTTTCTATCGCGATTTCCCGTTGATTCTGACCTCCGTTTTTCGAGTTCTTGGTAGCGTTGGAAACCTCTTGAAAAGACCTTTCTTTTCCTACCAATATTGGAGGCTGTTTTGAGCTGAGAAGAGAGCGCGAAGCTGCTGAGTTTCGGGCAGTAAGTTGCGCCGTGCGTTTCCATCCTTTGGGTGAGCTTTATTTCGTTGGTTTGAGCTAAGATATTAGGTATCTTTGGTAGATTTAAGCTTCTAGGAATTTTGAAGGGTAATTGTCGAGGAAGCTTCAAAGGCAGTAAGCTTGAGTTGTTGCTGGACGTGTCTTTGTTGAGAATCTAGAGGTAAAGAGAAGCTGTGAAGGTACGAATTTGAGCAGCCCTTAGCAGTTAGCGCATGAACGTGTTTATATTTCAGGCTATGAATTCGTGAGATGCCTGTTATGTGATTTACGTGAAATTTGGAATATTGAATTGACTTGAATTGATTGAATTATATTCCTGTTTCATGTGTCAAAAAAAAATTGTATGCATTGAGAAATGATATTGATTGGCATACATGCATACATATTGGGCCTTGACAGATTTGATTGGTGACCCTAGCCACGTTGGAGCTGGCCAACAGATATGTTGTGTATCAGTCCAACGCTATCATCGGAGTGGTGTTGCCAGATTTGAGAGGCCACCACTGGGCTGTGACGACCGACGGGTCTCGATGATCACGGATCGATGATTTCCCGGTTGATACACCGTGGTATAGAGGCGATTTGATTTGATTTGCCGGTTGATACACTGGCCTAGTTGACTGATTTTCTTGGCAGCCCTCATGCATTCATAGCATTGATATATAGCATGTTGCATGTTTTACTGCTTGATAGCTCTTCGTACTGAGGCTTGACCTCGTACTTGTTTCCTGCTTTTGTTTTGTTTGGGTCTGTGTTACCCATTTGCAGGAACTTCAGGTAACCAAGCTGGACAGAGTGGAAGTTCAGCTGGTCGATCCCCGCATCCCTGAGTCCCAGTCTATATATATGATATGTATTGAGCCGGGGGATGCCCCGTGGTATCATGTATTGGGGATCTGTTTTTGATGATATTATGTTGTTACCTGTTGTGTTTGAGTTTGAATCAACTCATATTTGAGTATTGAATATTTTGAATGTATGATTTGAAGTTCAGGCCCATTGTATTTCGAAAAAATTTTAAGCCCTGATTTTAAGCTTCCGTGTTTATGCGCTTATTATGTGTTAATTGTTAGTAATTAGCACGGGGCCTGACAAAAAGAACATCGTGGACAGTAAAGTTACCATTTGAGTGTCACCAAATGTGATCTTAGGTTCCCTGCATGACTTCGTATCTGATAGTAGTTTTGGGTCACCTGTCATGAATCTCGCACATCCGTTGTCCAAGTATCATGTGGATTGCTTCAGTCATAAGATCTGTTGTACCTGCAATCACAAGAGAAAAGGTTTGGTACCCTTTGGTTTTACTTGTTTCCGGGTTTGATTAGACCTTTCTGGACCCACACTTGGATAATTCTAATTGTTCTACTAGTGCGTGTGTTCAAGTATGTGTGATCTGTGTGTGCACTGTGATCTGATTTGCGTCTGATGTACAGCATTTTGCCTTGATTTCTGGGCTTATAATACTTAGGACTTTACTGTATGTCCTTCATAAAGTATTTGAGAGCTTTCTTGGTTTTCTACCACCAGATTTGGGATTATCCCTAGTCTATTCAATTCGTTTCTTAAGTCATCTCTCCTGTGGCTTTTCCGAATCAACATATCATATTTCACAGTACTTACCTTTCCAGTTTTGAGGCTTTGTTGTAATCTATGACTCATCAGATTTTATCTCATCAAATTGTTCCATACTGGATTTCACAAAATTCATGGTTTCCAATTTAGATTTCTCCATATTTGGATGAGTATTTGTCTCTACCGCATTTCTTTCATAACTCTCATAACCCAACCCAGACCTATCACTGGGTGGCTTGAGAACTCCTTGCATTAGAGCAGCAGACGATTTGGTCCAAGAACTTATTATTTCAGCTAAGCGCTGATTTTAATTTTGCATCTCCTGAGACCTTTTTCTCAGATTCTCATTCTCATTTTTTAGCTTACTTAGAGCAGTCTACAGATCATCTGAGCTTACGGGCACAGCTTTCGTAGCACGACTGCTTTTCATCTTTAACTTCCTCGAATGATCAAGAAAGCTTTTTGTACTCTTCGATCATGTCATTTAGTTTTTTTCTTCAAAATGTCGTCTCTATCAATAATGTTTCTTTTCAAAAACTGAAAACCCGTGCTATGTTAAGGAGGATATTTCATTTTAATTATAAAGGGGTAGTCAAGATTTCTTATCCTTTTTTATTCCCACAAAAAAGGAGGAGAAATATTTCAAATTATTTACTCGTGCTTCTTTTATCCAAGTTTTGTGTTAATCAAAAAGAGGGAGATTATTGGACCTGTGTAACATATCAGATCTTAATTTTGATGAACACAAAACTTGTTATTTTATATCTAACAGTTTACTCGAGTGTGCAGGCTAAGCTGGATTTAGATCAGATCAGAGCCAAGATGATTCACTGAAGAACTGCGCAGTATAAGCAAAGAACTGAGTTCAGCTGAGAAGAAACAAATCTGTGAGAATTGAGATTCGGTAATTAGTGATTAAGTTATAAATTCTGATTTGGTTAAGAATTGATCGCGAGAGATGTGATTACCGAATTTCAGATTTGAGAATTTTGTCGAATCTGGTTGGTGATTTTCAGATTTGGCATATAACTGTTCAGCTTCGAGTTTCTAGGCGCTATCGGGAGAAATCTGTGTTGAATTTGGAAATCTGATTCAGTAAGTATTCAGATGTTAATACTTAGTTGAGGTGTTAGAGGGTGACATCTGAGTAGTCGGGTATGGCGCGAGAAGTGATGCGTCGTCGTTTTGTTATTTCAGATGTTTCGCTAGTGGGTGAAGTTTGTTCAGTGGCATGACCAAATGTCAACGCGTGTCAACGGTGCTGTGTAGTGAGCGAGCACAGATGTGAGAGTTGGTGCAGAAGGTGCCACGTGTTGGTCAGCGTTGCTGAGTTGACCGTTTTTGTGAGCATTATACAGATCAGGATGTGCGTGAGCAGCAGCGAGTGCTGGGATCTGTTTCAGATGTGGAGCCGTGCGATGTTTTGCCTAGTTAGCAGGAGTAGTGAGCGAGCACAGATGTGAGAGTTGGTGCAGAAGGTGCCACGTGTTGGTCAGCGTTGCTGAGTTGACCGTTTTTGTGAGCATTATACAGATCAGGATGTGCGTGAGCAGCAGCGAGTGCTGGGATCTGTTTCAGATGTGGAGCCGTGCGATGTTTTGCCTAGTTAGCAGGAACCCTTGATGCGACGTCATTTCATTTAGTTACACGTGATAGACTTAACGAGGCAGATTTGTGAGTAACACGGGACCAGATTCGAGGACTTGCGCCTTATCGCCAAAATCTATTAGCGTTAGGATCTGATACTGAGATCTTATTATGTCGGTGTTGACTTTAATTGTAGATTTTGATTTGAGGATTTAAATGCGAGTGCTGATCGACACTTAGCATATTTTCTAACCCGTTATTTCCTATCTCCTTCCCCGACACCCTCGAAACCCTTACTGTTCACCGAGCACTATTTCTCCGACTTACCATCGATTTCCATTGTAGTTTGGAGCAAGGTAGGTGGCGTTGAACTCGTCTCCCTTAGCCCTTTCGATTGTTATCAGTTAGGCGACCTGAGTCGACGCGTAGGAGGAGCACGAAGGAATTTCAATGTTCGTGAATTTCTGCGACAGCTGACCCGAGGATTTCTTAGTTCGTTCGAGCTTCTGGGTAAGTGTCCCTTACTGTTTTGAGCTTAGTTCTAGTTTTTAGAACCAGCGTTGATAGGTAGAACCAAATATGAGTTCTGACCGTAGGCAGTACGGTGTAGAAGTTCAAATTTGAGCTAAGTTATGAGATGTTTTGACAGATTTGAGTTCCCAGATAGTTCCTGCTATGTTTGTCGAGATCAGCGAAGGAGCAGATTGGAGAAGGCTGAGTTTACCATGCCCTGGTGAGATATGTTGAGGTAGAAACTGAGACCAGAGGTACGAATTGAGCTTCTTATTACAGCTTTGGCATAAGCGTTTAGTGTTTTGAAGCATGAATGATGCTCTGTGGAATCTATTTTGTGAGTATTGTGCTTTACGTGAACATATGTGGCTCATACTTGAATTTATGTGTTCTGTTTACGTGAACTATGCATGTTGAAATCAGATTTGAATTTCTTGGCATACATGCATACATATTGAGCCTATTGATTGATTGAGAACCCGAGAAAGAGCCACGTTTTGATCGGCAGACAGATGTGCGTGCTTGAAAGGTCCAACGCTATCATCGGAGTGGTGACCGACTGATTGGTCGTGTCTGAATACCACCGAGCTGTGATGGGTAATTGAGTGGTCAGCCCAAGAAGATCACGAACCGATGATTTCCCCGGCTGATTTGTTGTGCGTGGTATAGAGGCTCGCCTTTGATTTGCCAGCTGACTCGTTGGACTAGATTGACCGATTCTTTGACAGCCCTCATGCATTCATGTTTTGATTTACTACATGTTTATGAGTTGTTGTTGTCTTAGTGCTCTTCGTACTGAGGCTTGACCTCGTATTTCTTTTCCTGATTTTGTGTTCTTGGGTCTGTGTTGCCCATTGCAGGAGCTACAGGTAATCTGCCTGGGCAGAGTGGAGCTTCAGCTAGTAGATCCACATTTGGTTGAGTCCCAATGAATTTATATTATGTATTGACCCAGGGGATGCCCTGAGTTTTTATGTATTTTGGGGATCTGTATTTGAGTTTATTTGATTACCTGACTGTTGTTCGGATTTTGAGTAAATCCTATTTTGAGTATGTATTATTTTGAATGAATTCCTTTATTGTTCAGGCCCAAACATTTGAAAAAATTTTAAGCCCTATTTTATGCTTCCGCGATTATGTGCTTAATTGTATTTTTAATCCTAGTTGATTAGCACGGGGCCTGAAATTTTTGGTATCAGAGCTTAAACTGGGATAAGCTTGTTTTTCTTTGATAACACTCGAGTCTAGGCACAGAGTTTTGATTTGATTTCTTGCTTGACTCTGTGACTTGCTTGATTTGATATCTGTCTCTGTGATTACCTGCTGTTAGTCTTATGTTAGGATAAAATTTATTAGTTTTGGTGATAACAAAATAATACTAGTTGCTACTGGAAAATCAGCCGGTAAATTTTACAGGAGAACATTTTTAGTCGACGGGTTGATTTTCAGCAGTTGGTCTATTCGGAGAAATTCAGCAGATGGAAGAATTCAGCAGATCAGTCGTTAGTTTGTTTTCAGCGGTTGGGCTTTTCAGAGGTAACCAGCAGGTAGATTCTTCCAGAGCATATCAGCAGACAGTTGTTTTAATTGCAGGATCAAGCATTTGAAAGTTAGCGTGTTTTGTTAAGGATTGCAAAACGACAGCGTTTGGATTAGTCAAAATTTACAGCGTTCAAATAAGTTAAAACGACAGTGTATTGAACTAGCGCTAAAAATCAGTCGTTGGAGGTTGCGTTGTTAATTCAGCAGATGGCTATAGTGAAATATCAGCAGACAGTTGCTTACTTCAATAGTCAACTTAATTCAGCAGACAGGCACTCAAATCAGCATATGGCTACAGTACTCCCTTGATCCAGTCGTTGTTATTCTTAATCAATTGCAACCAGCCAATACATTATAAAAGGAAGTTATTCCAAGCGATCAGCTGGTGCATATTTCCAGGCGTTGAAAGCAATCAGCCGTTGCATATCTTTCAGAGGTACAAGTAATCAGTTGTTGCATAATCGCTCGCTCGATTCAAACGTTCTTATCAGAGGAAATCAAAGGTGGAGATTGAATCGTACATGTGCTTTAATTGAGGGAACAGTATCTGTACTATTCTAGGTAAATAGTACACTATATCAGAGGGCGGTTTACGGCGTTTGCACAAATATGGAACGACGCCAAATTTTCTCTGACATTGTGCGACTTGCCTCTTGGTGGAGCAGGATTTACGGCGTACGAATTGGCAGAAATTCAAAAGGAGATTTTGTTGCCTTTGAAGAAATTAATGACCGTTGAGATCGAAGACTATAAATAGCAGAAGTTTGGATTGAAGAACGCTCTCGCTCTCATTACCTTGCTGTTATGCTGCCATTTTTACGAGCTATTCTCATATTGTATCATTCTCAAAAAGCTCAAACACTCGAAGAAAAACAACCGCTGATATTCATAGAAATATCTTCGAGTCATCCTCTGATTCACATTAGCTGAATCGATTCGCTTGTAAAAGAAATCAGAGGATTTTACAGTCTCATAGCATTGTATTCATTGTTATATCATTTGAGTCTGTAACGAACGTGCTCCTTAAAGTCGTTCGAAAAATTTCATTCACTTGTAAAACCAGCAGCTGCGTCTGCGCTTTAGATTGTGGTGTTGTTAGGAGTTCACCTGGAGCCAGGCTCGGTGATCGGGTGTTTGTAGAAGGACTACACGCATCAAATATTCTAGGGAAACCTTCCTGAAAATGAATAAGTTGAGACGTAGGATATTGATATCCGAACTTCCAGAAACAAATTCTTGACTCTTGCTCTTTACTTTACGCATTTACTTATTCATTGAGTTATCTGTTCACAAATCAATTGGCCTTTTTCCGCACATACTTTGTTGGCCAAGAGATTTGATTAAATCGAGATCCTTAAATCTGGTAACTCGGATTTAAGTTAAGTAGTGCTTGTAAAACTGTTTTAAAAGGTTTCGAAAATTTTAAAATACCAAGAGTTCATTCAACCCCCCCTTCTGAACTATTGCAACTGTTTTTCGAATCACATTGATCGTATTTTGGGACTATCAATTGGTATCAGAGCCTTGTGTATCTCAGTTATTGAACAGTTATCTTTCGTGCTTATTATATCTCAATATGTCTACTTCTCACAACAAGATTCCTTTGTTTTCAAGAAAAGACTATGACGACTTGAAGATACGCATGCAAGCGCATGAGCGGTTCAGCGTCGTGGTGATTGAGCTAAACAGTTTGGGCAAAGAATACAGCAACAGAGAGTTGGAGCTAAAGGTGATGAGAGAATTACCCAGAGAGTGGGATGTGAAGACAATGGCGATGCGTGAATCCAAAGATTTGAACAAGCTGGAGCTGCACGACTTGTTTGCCAACCTCAAAGCCTATGAATTCGAGTTGGAGACAAGAGCAGAAGCTGGACCATCAACATCCCAGCCGACGAAAGCTCTGGCAGCCACAACTACTGAACTGTGCTCTCCAACACAAGCAAAACTGCTGATCAACTCAGCGACGACGTCATGTCCCTCTTCGTTAAGAAGTTTGGGAAATACTTGAGAAGATCCTATAACCCTTCTACTCCTTACAATAATTATAAATCTGATCAAGTTGCTTCTGATATGAAATGTTATAACTGTGATCGTCCAGGGCACTTTGCAGCTGATTGCAATAGGCCAATAAAGGAGGACAGATCCAGAGACGACAAGAGATCAGATGATAGATACAGGAGGGATGACAAGAATGAGGATCGATACAAGCAAAAAGATAAGACAGAAGAGAGAGCTATTGAGAGTTCCAAGGAGAGATCCAAGGATAGGCGGATGAGGACGAGAGGTGACAAGAGACCCAGCCGCAATCATGATCGTAAAGTATTGGTGGCTGAGGAAAGCACCAAGAGCTGGGCAGACACTGATTCAGAATCCTCATCCAGCAGTTCTTCATCAAGCGATAGTGAACAGGAGGAGGTTCACTGTCTTATGGCTGATCAAACTTCGGATGACGAGGTATTCGATTTCTCTAACGTTGAATTTACACGAGAAGATCTTGTCAGTGCACTTAATGACATGGTCAAAACAGGAAGCTTTCTCATTCATTCGAGGAAGCTAAAGTTGAACATAAGTCTAAAAAGTAGTTCGATTGAATCAAGTTCTGATGAGCCACATTGATCGATTTTGGGACTATCAATTGGTATCAGAGCCTTGTGTATCTCAGTTATTGAACAGTTATCTTTCGTGCTTATTATATCTCAATATGTCTACTTCTCACAACAAGATTCCTTTGTTTTCAAGAAAAGACTATGACGACTTGAAGATACGCATGCAAGCGCATCTGGCTGCGTTAGATGATGAAATGTGGGTGGTCCTCACTGAATGGCCGCTGAATATTATGAAGCCTAATCTAGCGTTTGCAATATCCAATGGCGAGCCTCAGTTCCTTGAGAAGGCCAGACATGAGTATACAAGTGAAGATAAAAAGAAAGCAAACTTAGACAACGTGGCCAGGGATATACTTTACAAGACGCTGGACAAAGACAAAAATATGTTCAGCAAAATCAAAACATGCGCCACAGCGAAAGACATTTGGGAAAAGCTGACTCAAATCTGTGAGGGTAGTGAAGAGACAAAGGAGAACAAGCTGACGGTGGCTCAGTAGAAGTTTGAGTCCATCAAAATGAAAGATGGAGAAACAATGACAGAATTTGATGAGCGGTTCAGCGTCGTGGTGATTGAGCTAAACAGTTTGGGCAAAGAATACAGCAACAGAGAGTTGGAGCTAAAGGTGATGAGAGAATTACCCAGAGAGTGGGATGTGAAGACAATGGCGATGCGTGAATCCAAAGATTTGAACAAGCTGGAGCTGCACGACTTGTTTGCCAACCTCAAAGCCTATGAATTCGAGTTGGAGACAAGAGCAGAAGCTGGACCATCAACATCCCAGCCGACGAAAGCTCTGGCAGCCACAACTACTGAACAGTGCTCTCCAAGCACAAGAAAAACAGCTGATCAACTCAGCGACGACGTCATGTCCCTCTTCGTTAAGAAGTTTGGGAAATACTTGAGAAGATCCTATAACCCTTCTAATCCTTATAATAATGTCCATAAAAATGATAAAGTTGCATCTGATATGAATTGCTTTAATTATGGACGTCCAGGGCATTTTTCAGCTGATTGAAACAGGCCCAAGAAGGAAGACAGATACAGAAGAGATGAAAAGAAGGAGGATCGATACAAACAAGATGACAAGACAAATGAGTGAACTGTCAACAGATCCAAGGATAAATCCAAGGATAGACGGATGAGGACACGAGGCGATAAAAGACCCAGCCGCAAGAATGATCGCAAAGTGCTGATGGCTGAGGAAAGCACCAAGAGTTCGGCTGACACCTATTCAGATTCTTCATCCAGTAGTTCCTCATCGAGCGATAGTGAACAGGAGGAAGTTCACTGTCTCATGGCTGACCAGACATCTAATGACGAGGTATTCGACTTCTCTAACATTGAATTTACACGAGAAGACCTTGTCAGTGCACTTAATGATATGGTCAAAGAGTAGCTGAAGTTGAGAAATTAACTAAAGAAATGAGCTCATGGAATCAATCGGCTCGTGCTCTCCACAAGCTGCATGAAATCCAAAAATCTGTGCAAGATAGAACTGGTTTGGGCTTCAGTAGTGGTGAGAGCAGTGAAGGAGAGACAAGTACTCAATCACAATCAGCATATGACAAGTTCAACAAAATGAGCTTTGTCAAAGCCAATGTGATATATGACTGCTTTGAGTCGATGACATTTTATGACCAGAAGTCTCCCAAGTTGGGCGATAATGGAAAAGCTGGTATCGGTTTTCAAAGACCTGAGAATTCCAAGCCCAACTGGCTAAAGAACAAGCTGGACAAGGATAAAGCGAAAGCTGGTTCCAAGTCTTTTGTTCCCAACCAGCCGAGGCGTAATTCGAGGAAGGCAAAATCTGGTTGGACAAAGACTCAGCCAAGGAGAGATCTAAGTGGTCAGAAGATGAAATCAAAACTCAGTAGATCTCACAATTATGCACAGACCTTTCTGGATCTGCATACTGGGAAAACTGTGAAAGTAATTCAAGTATGGGTCCTGAAAGGGGTAATTCGATCTAGACCCAAGTAAAATTGGGTACCAAAAGCTGGTTTTATGATTGCAGGATAACAGGTGCGGGTTAGCTGAAAGGAGAAACCGCACTTTAAAAGAAGCTGCTAGATCTATGATTACTTATTCCGGCATTTCTCAAAAATTTTTGGGCAGAAGCAGTTAACACAGCTTGTTATACTCAGAACAGATCGATGATTAATAGGATGCACGATAAAACCCCATATGAGATCTGGCATGGCAAGAAACCTGATATTTCTTACTTCAGGGTGTTTGGATGTAAATGTTTCATTCATAACAATGGCAAGAGGCATCTAACAGCCTTTGAACCTAAATCTGATGCAGTTATCTTTTTAGGCTATTCAGCTATGAGCAAAGCATATCGAGTCTTCAACAATTGAAGCTTGACAGTTGAGGAATCAGCACACGTAGTGTTTGATGAAACCAGCTTCAAGTCAAATTCAGCTGCAAGCCTACATGACTTGTGTTCACATCTGGAGTCAACAAGTCTTGAAGAATCAGACGACGACTTGCCACAAAGACAATCAGCTAAAGAAGAACAACCAGCAGTGGTCACAATGCATAACAATGTTCAACAAGATCTGACAGGTAATCCAATAGTTATTGATTTAACTAACATGGATAGGCCGCAGGATCAAATTGCCTCAAGTGTACCAGCTGATGGGGGTGTTGTGACAAATGATCAACCATCCGACGATCAATCAGACGTTGCACCAACTGACGTGGAGGTGTTGTGACAAATGATCAACCATCCGACGATCAATCAGACGTTGCACCAACTGACGTGGATAAACAAGATGTTGCGCAAGCAGTCGCAAGCGCTTCTCCATTGGTTTCTAGACCAACGCCTAAAGCACCAGCTGGTAGCACAAATTATCAATTGCTTTCACCACCAGCTGGACATCAAGGCGCGAGCACATCATATCATTTGGTATCAAGACCACCAGCTGATGAACCAGTCGCAAGTACATCTCACCAGCTGGAAGCAGACGCACAAGCCAACAATGCTCAACATCTATTGGCGTCTGCTGACTCACTTGCAAACCAGCCAGCTACACAGGGGGAACAAAGAGCAAATCCAATTGGACTTGATCTTCGGTGGAATAAAAATCATCCACCCGAGCAAGTCATAGGTAATTTCGAATCCCCTGTTCGCACACGAGGCCAGCTAATGCATGATCATTTTGATTCCGAATTCATTTCACATATAGAACCTAAAATGATAGATGAGGCCTTAGCTGACCCCAGCTGGATAGATGCTATGCAAGAAGAATTAAACCAGTTTAAACGTAATAACGTATGGACACTTGTACCTAGGCCAAGTAATCATTCAGTCATAGGAACTAGGTGGGTATTTAGGAACAAACTGAATGAAGATGGCATAGTAACTAGAAACAAAGCTAGGCTGGTAGCGCAAGGATTTAGACAAATGGAAGGTATAGATTTTGATGAGACCTTCGCACCAGTAGCAAGATTAGAATCCATTCGCATGTTCTTAGCTTATGCTGCATTCAAAGACTTCAAAGTCTTTCAAATGGATGTTAAGAGTGCCTTTCTTAATGGCGTCTTAACAGAGGAAGTGTGTGTTGCACAACCTCCTGGCTTCGTTAATCATGCACATCCAGATTTTGTTTACAAACTGGATAAAGCTCTGTATGGGTTGAAACAAGCACCCAGAGCTTGGTGTGATACACTATCTCAATTTGTTATCGAGCATGTCTTCACTATAGGCACAGTAGATAAGACCTGTTCAAATTTGTAAAAGCTGACCATATTCTATTAATTCGAATATATGTCGATGACATTATTTTTGGGTCAACTAACCCCAAACTGTGCCAAAAGTTCTCTAAGTTGATGCAGGATAAATTCGAGATGAGCATGATGGGGGAGATGACGTTCTTTCTAGGCTTACAAGTTCGACAGCTGGAAAATAGAATTTTCATTAACCAGGCAAAATATACGAAGGAACTGCTGAAAAAGTTTGGCATGGACAATTGTTCAGCAGCAGCAACCCCTATGAGCTCTTTGATAAAGCTGGACAAAGATGAAGCTGGCACTGCCATTGAGGTATCGTTTTATCGTGGTATTATAGGCTCTTTGCTATACTTAACTTCTAGCAGACCAGACATCATGTTTGTTGTTTGTATGTGTGCTAGATTTCAAGCAGAGCCAAAGCAATCGCATTTCATAGCTGTAAAGCGAATATTGAAATATCTTAAGG
This sequence comes from Dorcoceras hygrometricum, assembly GCA_001598015.1. Classification (NCBI taxonomy): domain Eukaryota; kingdom Viridiplantae; phylum Streptophyta; class Magnoliopsida; order Lamiales; family Gesneriaceae; genus Dorcoceras; species Dorcoceras hygrometricum. The sequence continues at coordinate 43,344 of KV012813.1, forward strand.
GTACTTCCAACGTGGGTCTTTGGTATCCCAAAGACTCAGGCTTTCAACTGATCGGTTATAGTGATGCAGATTACGCAGGATGTAGGATTGATCGTAGAAGCACAAGTGGGACTTGTCAATTTTTAGGAGATCGACTGATTTCATGGTTTAGTAAGAATCAGAAGTCCATCGCAACGTCAACAGCAGAGGCAGAGTATCTAGCAGCTGGTAGTTGCTGTGCTAAAATCCTTTGGATACAATTCCAGCTGAAGCACCATGGAGTCGATGCTTCTGAAGCACCTATTCTCTGTGATAATACCAGTGCCATCGCAATCACCCAAAATCCTGTGCTGCATTCAAGAACAAAGCACATCGACATCAGGAATCATTTCATAAGAGACCATGTGCTAAAGAAGGACGTCCGGCTGGAGTATGTGTCGACTGATCAGCAAGTTGCTGACATCTTCACAAAGCCTCTACCAGACGCTAAGTTTTCTTATTTTAGAAACATTTTAGGTCTTCTTGAATTGCCTTGATTGTTGGTGCACTAATGCATTTTGCAGGTTGTCAGCTGTTGCTTAAATCAGCTGTAAGTCTTTTGTTCAGGGGGAACGATAAGACTATCAGCTGAGGTAAGCCTCTCGCGTTGGGAGATTATCAGCCGTAGGGGGAACCAGGAGCTGGATTGTTAAGCGTGACGTCAGCTGAATATGTCATGACTGGACACACTCAGTTGTTACATATATACAGCTGATGCTTATTTGTGACAAGCTCCTGCCACCCTCAACAATATATTAAACCAGCAGTGATGTTCTTACATTTACTGCACCAGTTGTGACTTTATATATTTTGGCGCGCATCTATTTACTTTGTACCTTGTTCGATTAAAATATTTTGAAAAACCTTTTTACACTGTAAGTGTAAAATTTTTTTTAAATATCTTCAAAATCATTTCAAAAACTGTACGCGCTAACGGATGGTTGACACGTGTTGTTACCATGCGAAACGTCACATCAAAATTTTCTCTCTCCAGTAACTTTTTGCATTCTCAGTTTAATTACGGCGTTTCCTATTTTGTTTACAATTACCTTGCATAATTACTCTCGTCCTTGAATATTTCTCTTGTGCTTATTCTCTGCGTATCTCCTTGCAAAGCTTTTTCAGGTGTTCTTTCAGCTCTTCTATTCATAAATGGCCTCTGCGTACTACTCCAACACTCAGCATATCGATTTTGAATCTGTTCTCGCCATGGATGACCCAGTTATGGTGTCCATGTTTCAAGCTATAATGGCATCTGGCCTTGATGGTTTTCAGGGCTGTCCGGCAGTCATCTACGAAGATCCCTTGGTTGATTTCTTCAAGAACGCATCAGTTCGAGATGGTGTGATAATCAGTACAGTGGCTGGGCAGTTAGTCGAAATATCTGAGGAATGGTTTGCGGAGTCTTTTGACCTACCGGTGGATGGTTTGGCGGATCTATCAGAGATTCCCAAGGATGTTGTTTTTGATGCTAGGAGCATCGTTTCTATGTCGGGTGAGCCAGTGAGTTTGTCTGGGAAGAAGAGTCAGTTGAAGATTGAGTATCGTCTTCTTTGTGATATTATGGCGAAATCAATTTCTGTAAAGGCAGGGTCCTTCAATGCAATTACAGTGGAAAAGTTTTCGATGTTAACAGCAGTTGTCTGCGGAGTGAGGATGAATTGGGCCAGTGTATTGTTCAACATTCTTAAGAAGATGGTTAATCCAGGGTCTAAGAAAGCCAAGGGCTTCGCTGTTCAGATAAGTCTTCTGCTGGAAAATATTCTAAACTTGGAACTAGGCAAATCATCGGAGTTTCCAGCTTCCAAAATTCTTACGGAGAAGACTGTGCACCGCTATGTCTCTCTAAATGATAAAGTTGGTGCAGAGGAAGCTGCTGGGGCACTCAAGCCAAAGGCTGCCTCAAAGAAACGACCAGCTGCTATTCTTGGAGATGAGCCAGTGGTTAAAAAGAAAAGGACGATGAAGAAGAAATCAAGCTCTTCTAAAGTAAATTTGGAGATAGTGGTCGTGGCACAGGAGGCCGTGCCCATACAAATGGTTGGGCCAACTACTGCTGCACCAGCTGCTGAGGAAATTTTTTCTCAACCAGCTGCAGAGGATGAGAATCCTGCTAATCCACCAGCTGATGAGATCGCTTGTGAGACTGTTGATAAAGAAGCAGCTGATGAAGGTGCTTATGAGGAAACAGCTGATGGTGATGCTGCAAGGGTTAATGAACCAGCTTCTGAGCCATCAGTGGCTGATTTTGTGAATGAAGAACCGTCTACTGCTGATGAAGTTGATGTAATCATTGAGCAAGTATTGGCTGACACCGCTCAAATCAGAGTTGATGAGGAAGATCAAGTTGTGTGTACATCGGGTGAGGGAAATCAACCAGCTGGAACTGCTGAAGAGAGACATTGGTTTGATCTTCCCTATGATGATCTAATTGCCAGATGGGATGCTGAGAGAATAGTTACCTCTCCTAGTGACACGGATGAGGAGATTGAGACCGAGAGGGCAGTTGGAACAGCTGATGGGGTACAGACAGAATCTTCCCAGCCGGAGTATATTGTGGAGGAACCAGAGGTTATGGAGATGAGTGATGATGAACGATCAGTTGATGAATTGATTGATGCCGATGAGAAGATGTCTTTGGATGAAATCATACTGACTATTCCAGCAGAGCTTCCATTGCCTTCAGCTGAAAGGGAAGTCACGAAGATTACTATTGGCAAAGAGATCAAAATACCTGGCGTGAATGAAAAGACTTGGTACCTGGCTAGACTCCCACAAATTCCCGTCGATGACAAGGGGAAGGAGCCTCTCCAGCTGAAAGACCCAATCAAGGGCAAGCTCCAGCAGGAACATTATTTTTTGATTTGTGCCGATATAGACCTGCTTGTACAGTTATGGGAGAAGGTAATATATGAAGTGGCAAAATTCTTTTATTCGTTTAGTTTGAAGAGATTAGCCATTATACAGATAGATGACTCCTATTTTTCTAAGGAGGAACTGGTTTTGTCTTGGGTGGAGGCAGAGTCAACAGGAGTGGCACTTCAAAGAAAAATGTATATACTTTTGAAGTACAGAGCAGCTCTGGTGAGAAAATACTTAGACGGGTGGATACAAAATTTTGTACCCGAGGAAGGAGATTCGGCAGTCAATCTCAAAGTTATCGACCTGCTATCAGATCTTTTTTCTTTTTTTTTAGAGGAATTAAAACAGCAGGCAGTAGCACATGGTATTCGATGGGATAGGCCGTGTTGCTCCATATTTTTTGAAGGTCGCTTGACTAGTCACCGTGTCATTCCTGCCTACACTATTTTTGAAGTTTCTAGTCAGCGTCAATATGACGACACTCTCCCTCTCGTGAGTGATTTTTTCAAACTGATGAAGAAGATATGGGCTGATATTTGTATAGAGGCCGTAGAATTCTTTGTTTCAGGAAGACTTCTTCCAGTTGGCTCTATTAACTTTTGCAGATCTCTTCAAGTTGTTCAACCGGCTTACAGTTTTGCTCCTCGCCAGCCAACAGTTTTTGCTTTGAGGATATCTCAGTTTTGTACCGTGTTTATTGATTACAGTTTATTCAGTAGGTTGCCTACAGTAGATATTACAAGTTTTGTGAGCTCTATTATGTTAGAGAACCGTTTTGAGAAATGTCCAGGTTGCACAGAATACAGTCTCAGTTGCTCCGATTGTACAGTTGATAGATGAGCATTCTTCTTCTGATTCCACTTCAGACGACATTTCAATGGATTTTTCTGATCAGGACACTGCTGCTGCTGCTTCAATATCTCTCCCATCTGCTCCTATTCCAGATGTTACAAAGGCCTTAAACCAGCTGCGAGCTTCAATAGAACAAATCAGTGAAATAGATGATGGTGCCAAGCACAAAGACACACTGTTATTGCACCTCCATCACCTTGAGAGGAACCTTACCGCACGCCTCGATGCACAAGATAGATTACTTGGGGCGTTGTGCAGAGATTAAAATGATCAAAGAAATCTCATGTCGATGGATATTAAGTCATCTCACAAGCAGTTGAGCACTCAGATTGCCTCTAATTCTCTTGATGTAGTTGATGTCCGGAGGGTGGTCAGGGAGAATCACCAGGAGCTTAATGCTAAAGTCACATCTCTGGAAGAGCAAGTGGCTGCTACTCGTCATGATTTATTGGATTTTAGTGCTCAAGCACAGCAGACCCTCAATGTTATTACCGACCAACTGAGCGAACTCGTTGCATATATCAACCGTGGTGGTAATGACAAAAAGGGGGAAGTAAGTAGCAGCCGCCCACCACCTGATAATCAAAACAGAGAAAGTGACTATACAGGTGGTGGTGGTGATACTGTTAGATCTACGGACATTACACATAGAGACATTGCCAATGCTCAGAGAAACATTCTGGAGAGGCTTATGAGTGCTGATAGAGCCAGAGAAAGAGAAAGGAGAAGTAAGAGTGGAAGTGGATCTTGTAATAGGAGAAGATGATGTGTTAGGTGCATATATCAACCGTGGTGGTAATGACAAAAGGGGGAAGTAAGTAGCAGCCGCCCACCACCTGATAATCAAAACAGAGAAAGTGACTATACAGGTGGTGGTGGTGATACTGTTAGATCTACGGACATTACACATAGAGACATTGCCAATGCTCAGAGAAACATTCTGGAGAGGCTTATGAGTGCTGATAGAGCCAGAGAAAGAGAAAGGAGAAGTAGGAGCAGAAGTGGAAGTGGATCGTATAAGAGGAGAAGATGATGTATTAGAATAGTATCTTTATTGATATTTTGTACAAATCCTATGTACAATTTTTCAGATAATGCAATTTGAATTTCAGCTGTCGTTGTGCAACTTATTTTTGCCTATTCTTTTATCTCGGCTGCTAAGTTTTGTCATCACCAAAAAGGTGGAAATTGTTAGGATAAAATTTATTAGTTTTGGTGATAACAAAATAAGACTAGTTGCTACTGGAAAATCAGCCGGTAAATTTTACAGTAGAACATTTTTAGTCGACGGGTTGATTTTCAGCAGTTGGTCTATTCGGAGAAATTCAGCAGATGGAAGAGTTCAGCAGATCAGTCGTTGGTTTGTTTTCAGCAGTTAGGCTTTTCAGAGGTAACCAAAAGGTAGATTCTTCCAAGGCATATCAGCATACAGTTGTTTTAATTGCAGGCACAAGCATTTGAAAGTTAGCGTGTTTTGTTAAGGATTGCAAAACGACAGCGTTTGGATTAGTCAAAACGAGAGCGTTCAAATAAGTTAAAACGACAGTGTATTGAACTAGCGCTAAAAATCAGTCGTTGGAGGTTGCGTTGTTAATTCAGCAGATGGCTACAGTGAAATATCATCAGACAGTTGCTTACTTCAATAGTCAACTTAATTCAGCAGACAGGCACTCAAATAAACATATGGCTACAGTACTCCCTTGATCCAGTCGTTGTTATTCTTAATCGATTGCAACCAGCCGATACATTATAAAAGGAAGTTATTCCAAGCGATCAGCTGGTGCATATTTCCAGGCGTTGAAAGCAATCAGCCGTTGCATATCTTTCAGAGGTACAAGTAATCAGTTGTTGCATAATCGCTCGCTCGATTCAAACGTTCTTATCAGAGGAAATCAAAGGTGGAGATTGAATCGTACATGTGCTTTAATTGAGGGAACAGTATCTGTACTATTCTAGGTAGATAGTACACTATATCAGAGGGCGGTTTACGGCGTTTGCACAAATATGAAACGACTCCAAATTTGCTCTGACATTGTGCGACTTGCCTCTTGGTGGAGCAGGATTTACGGCGTACGAATTGGCAGAAATTCAAAAGGATATTTTGTTGCCTTTGAAGAAATTAATGACCGTTGAGATCGAAGACTATAAATAGCATAAGTTTGGATTGAAGAACGCTCTCACTCTCATTACCTTGCTGTTACGCTGCCATTTTTAGGAGCTATTCTCATATTGTAGCATTCTCAAAAAGCTCAAACACTCGAAGAAAAACAACCGCTGATATTCATAGAAATATCTTTGAGTCATCCTCTGATTCACATTAGCTGAATCGATTTGCTTGTAAAAGAAATTAGAGGATTTACAGTCTCATAGCATTGTATTCATTGTTATATCATTTGAGTCTGTAACGAACGTTCTCCTTAAAGCCGTTCGAAAAATTTCATTCACTTGTAAAACCAGCAGTTGCGTCTGCGCTTTAGATTGTGGTGTTGCTAGGAGTTCACCTGGAGCGAGGCTCGGTGATCGGGTGTTTGTAGAAGGACTACACGCATCAAATCTTCTAGTGAAACCTTCCTGAAAGGAAGAAGGGGAGACGTAGGATATTGATATCCGAACTTCCAGAAACAAATTCTTGACTCTTGCTCTTTACTTTACGCATTTACTTATTCATTGAGTTATCTGTTCACAAATCAATTGGCCTTTTTCCGCACATCTTTGTTGGCCGAGAGATTTTATTAAACTGAGATCCTTAAATCTGGTAACTCGGATTTAAGTTAAGTAGTGCTTGTAAAACTGTTTTAAAAGGTTTCGAAAATTTGAAAATATCAAGAGTTCATTCAACCCCCCCCCCCGTTTTGAACTCTTGCAACTGTTTTTCGAATCACATTGATCGTATTTTGGGACTATCATCTTACCTTGAGATTTGATTAGATTCCGTCGAGGAGAGGTAGAGGTAGGACTGCTAGACGTTTCGCTGAGGATTCTAGATCCTCGGAGAGCGACGAGGATGTTCAGCAGAATATACCTTTGCGCCGTAGAGAGAGACAGGCAGAGGTGGAGGATGTGACTAGACAGATAGGTGAAATGGATCTAGTCTTGGCCCGATTTCAGAGAACAAATCCCCCTACGTTTACTGGCTCCGCGGGTGGTCTTTCGGATGAAGGCCGGTTGGAGCACATGGAGGACTTGTTTGATAATTTGGAGCGCAGAGCGAAGACTGAAGTTGGCCGTTTTGCAGTTGAGAGAGAATGCTCAACATTGGTGGAAAGGTACTTCCCGAGTGATGAGAGAGACCAGAGCCTTGGTTTCTTGGGAGAACTTCTATGCAGCGTTTCGACCGGAGTATACCCCAGAGTCGTACTTCAATAATCGAGAGAGGGAGTTCGACAACCTGAAGCAAGGGAATTTGAAGGTTGCTGAGTATGCCAGACGGTTTTCTTCCCTTCTGGCGTATGTTCCCCATGTTTCTAGCCAGGAGCGGACGAATAGGAACAAGTTTATTAAGGGATTGAGGACAGAGTTTACAATTGGTGTTGGCTAGAGCCCCATCGACGTATGCTGAGGCTGTGAATCGAGCAGTTGATATTGAGGAGAGTTTTTTGGATGCACCGATGCAGGTTCCGATGGCAGTCGGACGGGGTTACCTTCCTGTGCCTGAAGGTATTCATCCTTCCCAGTCTCCTCAGACTTCGCAGCAATCGAACCGTCAGAGGTTCAGGCCTCGTGGGAAGCAGTTTAAGAAGAAGTCGAATTCGAGTTCCTCTGGTTCCCTGAGCTCTGGTGGCAGTGGATCAGGAGGAGTATCTTGTGGACAGTGCGGTGGTAGGAACATGTCTTCGCAGTGCCGTGGAGTTCAAGGGACTTGCCACAACTGTGGGCAGCCTGGACACTTTCTGAGAGTGTGTCCTTTGTTGAGGGTACAGTCTTCGGTTCCTTCGCAGCAAGGTTTGGCTGGTGGTTCTTCGCAGAGGCCGTAACCTCCTGCCCGGACCCAACGATCTGGATTCCAATCCCGTAAACCGTCTAGGTTTGGTGGACCTTCGAGACCACAGTTTCCGGGACCGCAGCAGGCTCAGGTGAATGCCTTGTCGAGGGAGCAGGCTGATGAGATACCTAGTGGAGTTATCGTAGGTACATGCTCTGTCTTTGATTTTCCTGCGAGAGTTTTATTTGATACAAAAGCATCACACTCCTTTGTTTCTGCATGGTTTGTACATGAGTGTGGGCTGGGAGTTACCCCACTGTGTGATGTTGTATCTGTGTCCACTCCTGTTGGTGTGTGGTTGTTGTCTCGTGAGATTGTGGTGGATTGTGTGATTCGGTTTGACCAGAATGTGATAGTGGCGAATTTGATGTCTTTGGAGATGAGAGACTTTGATTGCATCTTGGGAATGGATGTGTTGTACAGCTATAAGGCTACTGTGGATTGTTTTCATGGTGTGGTGAGATTACGCCCCGAGATAGGAGAGAAGTGGGATTTCTATGATGCTGACTCGCGCTCGAAGATTCCACTGGTTTCCGCCATGGAGACGTTTAGTCTGTTATCATTGGGTAATGCTGGATTCATGATTTATGCGCTCGATTTTTCCCAAGAGTCGCGTTTGGAGTTGAGTGATATGCCGATTGTCAGAGAGTTTCCAGACGTGTTTCCAGACGAAATTCCTGGATTCCCTCCGAGAAGAGAGATTGATTTCAGTATAGAGTTGGTGCCAGGGACAGCCCTGATTTCTAGATCTCCGTATCGATTGGCGCCAGCTGAGTTGAAGGAACTCAAGGAGCAGTTGAAAGATCTTCTTGAGAGGCTTCATCCGACCGAGTATGTCGCCTTGGGGAGCTCCGATTTTGTTTGTGAAGAAGAAAGATGGGTCTATGAGGTTGTGCGTTGATTTCGGGCAGTTTAATAAAGCAACGATCAAGAATAAGTATCCGTTGCCGAGGATTGATGATTTGTTTGATCAGTTGCAAGGATCGGGCGTATACTCGAAGATTTACTTGCGCTCTGGTTATCACCAGTTGCAAATTAGAGGCGCTGATGTAGCGAAGACAGCTTTTCGGATGAGATATGGGCATTATGAGTTTCTTGTGATGCCGTTTGGGTTGACGAATGCCCCAGCTGTTTTCATGGATTTGATGAATCGCATCTTTAGCGAGTATATCGATCGATTCGTGATTGTCTTCATAGATGACATCTTGGTGTATTCAAGGAGTTTCAAAGATCATAAGGAGCACCTGAGATTTGTATTGCAGAAGTTGAGAGACTCGCAGTTGTATGCCAAGTTCAGCAAGTGTGAATTTTGGCGGGACAGAGTAATCTTTTTGGGTCATGTCATCTCTGCTCAAGGCATTTCTGTGGATCCTAGTAAGGTCGAAGCGGTTCTTAACTGGGAGCGACCGAGGAGTGTTTCTGATATCCGTAGTTTCTTGGGTTTGGCCGGCTATTATAGGCGTTTTATTGAGAAGTTCTCTTCAATAGCTAGGCCGATGACTCAGCTGACCTAGAAAGATAGGAAGTTTTTTTGGACTGATGAATGCGAGTCGAGTTTTCAGACACTTAAGGATAAGTTGACTACTGATCCTATGTTGGCTTTACCATCTGGATCTGGGGGTTTCGTTTTTTGCTCCGATGCTTCTCTGAGTGGTTTAGGATGTGTCCTGATGCAGAACGGGTACGTGATTGCGTATGCGTCTCTACAGTTGAAGCCCCATGAGACGAGGTACCCCGTTCATGATTTGGAATTGGCAGCGATTGTCTTTGCCTTGAAGATCTGGTGTCACTACTTTTATGGTGAGGAATTTGTGGTGTACACCGACCACAAGAGTTTGAAGTATATCTTCACTCAGTCAGATCTAAACATGAGACAGCGTCGTTGGATGGAGTTGCTCAAGGATTTTGATTGCGAGATTTAGTATCAGCCGGGCGAATGAACTTGGTAGCCGATGCTTTGAGTAGGAATGCCCAGCCTGTGATGTTAACATCTTTGAGTATATCGAGAGTCCACGAGCAGTTGGGTACTTCTGGTTGGCGATTTCTACCGGGTGATCATACTTCATAGTTTCTTCGATTCAGGTTGAACCATATTGTGAGTGACATCAGAGAAGCACAAAGGACTGATCCTTATATCCATGAATTGAAGATTAAGGCTCAAACTGGACAGTCTGATGATTTTACTATTGCTTCCGATGGGTGTTTGAGATTTCGAGGAAGATTAGTGGTTCCGAACCTGATTGATTTGAGAGAGACTATTTTGAATGAAGCGCATTGTAGTCGGTATAGTGTGCATCCGGGTGAGAGAAAGATGTACCATGCCCTGAAGTTTCACTACTGGTGGGAAGGTATGAAGAGCGACATTTATGGTTTTGTTGCTCGATGTTTGAACTGTCAGCAGGTCAAAGACGAAAGAATGAGACCTGGTGGATTGTTGCAGAGTTTGGAAGTGCCTCAGTGGAATTGGGAGCACATCGCCATGGACTTTGTGACTCATTTACCTAGATCGAGTAGGGGATGCGATGCGATTTGGGTAGTGATTGATAGACTCTCGAAGTCAGCCCATTTCATTCCCTATGATGTGGGGTGTTCGATGAAAAAGATGGCGAGGTTGTACATCGACCATGTGATTAGATTGCATGGAGTGCCTGTTTCGATAGTGTCTGACAGAGATCCAAGATTCACATCTCGATTCTTGAAGAGTTTGCAAGCAGCTATGGGTTCGAGATTGGCGATGAGCACTGCTTATCATCCTCAGGCAGATGGCCAATCTGAGAGAACCATTCAGACTTTAGAAGATATGCTGCGATCAATTGTGATGGATTTCGATGGTGGCTAGTAGGATTCGCTATCCTTGGTTGAGTTTTCTTATAACAACCGCTACCAAGTGACTATCAGGATGGCTCCATTTGAAGTGTTGTATGGTCGCAAGTGTAGATATCCGATCTGTTGGGAAGAAGTTGGTGAGAAACAGCTTTCGACCCCAGAGTTTGTGCAGCATATGAGAGATCGGATTTCGTTGATTCAAAGTAGAATGAAGGCTGCACAAGATCGTTTCACTAGCTATGCTAACAGAAGACGCCGACCTCTGGAATTCGAATTTGGTGATAGAGTGTTCCTTAAGATTTCTCCTTTCAAAAGTGTGATGAGGTTCAGATTCAAGGGCAAGTTAGCTCCTAGATTCATTGGTCCGTTCGAAATTGTTGAGAGGGTTGGACAGTTGGCTTATAGATTGCAGCTGCCTGAAGAGTTAGCAACGATACATGACGTTTTTCATGTGTCAATTTTGAGGAAATATGAGCCAGATCCATCCCATGTGTTGAGGACTGATAAAGTTGAACAAGATTCTGACTTGAGTTATGTGGAATATCCAGTGCAAATTCTAGACAGAAAGGAGAAACAGTTGAGAAATAAGATTATTCCATTGCTGATGGTTCAATGGAGTAAGCATGGCCAAGAGGAAGCTACCTGGAAAGTAGAGGAGAAGATGAGACAAGAGTGGCCTCATTTGTTTTAGCTTTGACAGTGGAGTTGTGTTGGTTAGTTTTGGTGTTTGTTTGATTCTGCCCTGTGTTTGCTTTTGATTTCGAGGACGAAATCTCTTAAGGTGGGGAGAATGTGAGGATTGAGATTCGGTAATTAGTGATTAAGTTATAAATTCAGATTTGGTAAAGAATTGATCGCGGGAGATGTGATTACCGAATTTTATATTTGAGAATTTTGTCGAATCTGGTTGGTGATTTTTAGATTTGGCATAGAACTGTTCAGCTTTGAGTTGCTAGGCACTATCGGGAGAAATCTGTGTTGAATTTGGAAATCTGATTCCAGTAAGTATTCAGATGTGAATACTTAATTGAGGTGTTATAGGGTGACATCCGAGTAGTCGGGTATGGCGCGATAAGTGATGCGTCGTCGTTTTGTTATTTCAGATGTTTCGCTAGTGGGTGAAGTCTGTTCAGTGGCATGACCAGATGTCAACGCGCGTCAACAGTGCTGTGTAGTGAGCGAGCACAGATGTGAGAGTTGGCGCAGAAGGTGCCACATGTTGTCAGCATTGCTGAGTTGACCGTTGTTGTGAGCGTTGTACAGATCTGGATGTGCGTGAGCAGCAGCGAGTGCTGGGATCTGTTTCAGATGTGGAGCAGTGCGACATCGTTTTGCCTAGTTAGCAAGAACCCTTGATGCGACGTCGTTTCATTTAGTTACACGCGATATACTTAGCGAGGCAGATTTGTGAGTAGCGCGGGACCAGATTCGAGGACTTGCGCCTTATCGCCAAGATCTATTAGCGTTAGGATCTGATACTGAGATCTGATTATGTCGGTGTTGACTTGCATTGTAGATTTTGATTTGAGGATTTAAATGCGAGTGCTGGTCGACACTTAGCATATTTTTGAACCCGATATTTCCTATCTCCTTCCTCGACACCCTCGAAACCCTTACTGTTCACCGAGCACTATTTCTCCGATTTATCGTCGATTTCAGCCGTAGTTTGGAGCAAGGTGGGTGGCATTGAACTCGTCTCCCTTAGCCCTTTCGATTGTTACCAGTTAGGCGACCTGAGTCGACGCATAAGAGGAGCACGAAGGAATTTCAATGTTCATGAATTTCTGCGACAGCTGACCCGAGGATTTCTTAGTTCGTTCGAGATTCTGGGTAAGTGTCCCTTACTGTTTTGAGCTTAGTTCTAGTTGTTAGAACCAATGTTGATAGGTAGAACCATATATGAGTTCTGACCTTAGGCAGTACGGTGTAGAAGTTCAGATTTGAGCTAAGTGATAGGATCAATGTGGTTCGAAAAACAGCTGCAAGAGTTCAGAACGGGGGGTTGAATGAACTCTTGGTATTTTCAAATTTTTGAAACATTTTAAAACAGTTTTACAAGCACCCGCTCAACTTAAATCTGAGTTACCAGATTTAAGGATCTCAGTTTAAATCAAATTTCTCGACTAACAAAAAGTGCGGAAAGAAGTCGATTAATTTGTGAACAGTTAAAGCAATAAGTAAATGCGATAATGTAAAAGTTTAAGGGTCGAGAGTTTTTTTATGGAAGTTCGGATATCAATATCCTACGTCTCCCCTCATTCCTTTTCAGGAAGGTTCCACTAGAAGATTTGATGGTTACAAGCCTTTTGCAAACACCCAATCACCGAGCCTCGCTCCAGGTGAACTCCTAGCAACGCCAATCACAAAGCAGTCGTAGCTGTTGTTTACAACACTTGATATGTTTGTCAAACGACTTTTGTGTAGCACGTTTGTTACAGACTCAATAAAATATGACAGTGAAATACAATGATTGTGAGTGCTGTAAATCTTCTGGTTTCTAAGCTAAGAAACTTGATTCAACACGATGAACCAGAAGATGAACTCGAATATATTTTCTGTGAAAATCAACACTTGTGTTCTTTGAGTTTGTGAGCTTTTTGAAAGATAACTTCAACAGAGAGTAAGCTCAAGAGTGATGGAGACGATGAATAGCGAAAAGGACAGAGAGCTTTTTCAGTTCAAATTCCAGCTCTATTTATATGCTTTGTCCTCCAACGGTCATTTTATTTTGTAAAGGAAACAAATTCCCTTTCGAAAATCTGTTAATCGTGCGACAGTGTATCCTGCTCCACCAAATGGTAAATTGCACATCGTTAGAGCCAAAATGTCGTTTTCCATATTTGTGCAATCACCGTATAACGTCCTCTGTAAATTGTGTACTATTTACCCAAAATAGTACCGACGTTGTCTCCTTAATTCCAGGCAATAGTACGATTCAATCTTCACCATTGATTCTTTCCATTTTGAATATATAATCGCATTTGAATCGATTTGTCGTTTTCGCCTGAATTCTCTTATTGTTAATACAGCTTTTCCTTTCTTGAAGAAGATGAATAGTTCATCGCTTCCAACTAAATCTTTGCAACAACTGAGTGTCCAACTACTGATCGTACCAACGACTGAATGCATGTATAAACCAACGTCTGAATTCTAGCGCTAAACCAAAACGCTGTCGTATCAACTAATCCAAACGACGTAGTTTTGTTGTTCGTTAAGAAACATGCTAACACTTGAGTAGTTGCGCCTGATATCAAATCAACAACTGAATCCCATCGGCTGAATATGCTCGCTACTGAAGTAGAATACAACTGCTGATCATAAAAACCAACGACTGATTATACCAACTGCTGATTAGATAACCAACGCCTGAATGGATACTCAACGTCTGAAATATCCCCTTTTTTGCAAATTGAGAATATGATAACTACTGGTTGCAACGACTGAAGGTTCCAACAACAATCACGACTGAATCAAAAGAATTATAGCCAACTACTGAAATAAATACCCAACTGATGAATACATTCGCTACTGACGCGAATACCCAACTGCTGAAATATGTTGACTACTGAAGTGAATATCCAACTGCTGAATCAATATACTTCTGACATAAGAACCCAACGACTAAATGAATACCAAAGTCTGATTGCGTAACCCTTGATCAACATCTGAATTGCTCTCACAACTGATATAAAAACCCGATACGAGAAACTGATAACCGTATATCTTCAACCTCTGAAATAGTTAGTTTTGTCTTGGGCTGAGGCAGAGTCTACGGGAGTAGCCCTTAAACGAAGAAAATACATACTGCTGAAATATAGAGAGTTGTTGATCAGAAAATTTCTGGAGGCCAGGCAAATGAATTTTTCCCCCGGTGATGGTTCGTCTGCAGTTGACCTCAAGATTTTGGATTGGTTAATAGATTTACATTTGTTTGTATTGGAGGAGTTGAAGGATCAGTCGCTAGCACACGGTCTTCGCTGGGAAAAGACGTGTTGCTCCAAATTCTTTGAAGGGAGAACTCGTGATCATGGCGCAGTCATTTCTCGATCAAACACCAACAGAAAATATTCCTGCTGGATCAAGACAATGCTGAGGGTTGACGGAACTTGGGTTATTGAACCCTGTGCTGACTACTGGAAACCATTTCCATGAGAAGTTTCATCCAGTACAGTTGTTATCCCCTCCCGGCTTTCATATGTAGACACCCTACCTCCAGTCAGTGAATTTTTCAAGGTCATGACAAAGAGGTGGTCGGATGTATGTTTGGAGGTGATTAAATTCTTTGCTTCGCGGAGACTCCTACCAGTGGGTTCAGTCAATTCTTGCAGAGCCTTATCAGTTGTTGAACCAGTCAACAGTTTTGTCTTGCACCAGCCGACAGTGTTTGCTTTG
>KV012813.1:60399-77679 GCA_001598015.1 Dorcoceras hygrometricum
ATGAGCAGGTGGCCGCTACTCGCAATGATTTATTAGAATTTCATGCTCAGGTACAGGAAACCCTCAATCACATTGCCGACCAACTGAGCGAACTTATTGCTTATATCAACCGTGATCGTAATGACAAAAAGGGGGAAGTGAGTAGCAGCCGTCCTCAACCACCGCCTGATGATCAAAACAGAGGCAGTGGCAATGCAGGTGGTGGTGGTGATAATGTTAGAACGACAAATATTGTCGACAGATACAGTGGTTCTATGATCAGAGAGGGTCATAACAGAGGTATAAGTGGTGGAAGGCACAGTTCTGGTAGCAGAAGTGGATCTTACAAAAGAAAACATCCTAGCAGTGCTGGTGGGCCTTTCAGAAGATCTTTTGAAGACTGGCTAGGATAGAATGGTTGTTGATTTTTGTACAAATCTTATGTACAGTTCTTCAGTAATGAATGTTTGAATCTCAGCAGTCCTTGTGCAATTTATTTTTTCCTATTCATATATCTCGGCTGCTAAGTTTTGTCATCACCAAAAAGGGGGAAATTGTTAGGATAAAATTTATTAAGTTTTTGTGATAACAAAATAATATAAGTACTGAAGTTAAGCTAGATCTGGACAGACAGACGATGATATCTACTACGTATTTGGTACATAGCATATTTCAGTCGACGGGTTGATTTTTAGCTGATGGTTGTTAAGTGAAAGTTTTCAGATGCTGCGTTGAGAATTTCAGTTGATAGATATCAGATGTTGATATTCAGGATTATTTCAGAGGTTGAATTATTACAAGTTATCAGTTTCTGGTACTAGATCAGTCGTTGGATTTCTACGTTAGCATTTGGTATTCAATCAGCCGTTGGGATAAATTCAGCCGTTGGTTGGTAATCAGCAGATGTACTAGCTTCAGACGCAAGTAATTGAGTGTTAGCGTGTTTTGTTGAAAATTGCAAAACTACAGCGTTTGGATAAGTCAAAACGACAGCGTTTGGATAAGTTGAAACGACAGCGTATTGGATTAGCGCTAGGATTCAGCTGACGGGTTTTGCATATAATCATCTAATGGTATATCAGCTGTTGGTATATCAGCCGTTGGTATTTCAGCTGTTGGACAAATGAGGTGATGAAGTGTTCAGGCGTTATAACCAGCTGATACGTCATATTCTTTAATATACATAAAGGGAGATATTTCAAGCGATCAACTGGTGCATATTTTCAGGAGTTGAAGCTATCAGCTGGTGCATACTCTCAGATGATCAAGTCATCAGCTGGTGTGCGAACAATGAATTGATTCAAATTCGATCGAATACTCAAATTGGAAAAGACCGATGGCCATAACAGAATCGTAAAATTGCCTGGAATTATGGAGACAAGATCGATACTATTTTGGGTAAATAGTACATAATTACAGAGGTTGTTACACGGTGATTGCACAAATATGGAAAACGACAATCTGGTTCTGACGATGTGCAATTTACCATTTGGTGGAGCAGGATATATGGTTACAGATTATCAGATTTCAAAAAGGGATTTTATTTTCCTTTACAGAGTTAATCGACCTTTGTGAACGAAGACTATAAATAGCAGGAGTTTTGAATTGAAAAAAAATCTTCGCTATTGTTACTTACCGTCACTCTGACAATTTTCTGAGAGCTTTGCAATTTGAAGTTATTCTCAAAAGCTCACAACTCGAAGAACTTTCAATCAAGCATTCACAGTTACCTTCGAGTCATTCTCTGGTTCAATCTTTTGAATCGTGTTTCATTGTTTAGAAACCAGAGAATTTACAGTCTCATAGATTTGTATTTCACTGTCATATTTTATTGAGTCTGTAACGAACTGGCTTTGTGAAGCAGTTCGAAAAACTTCATTACGTTACCTACTTTCAGCAGCTGCGTCTGCACTTTGTATTTGGTGTTTCTAGGAGTTCAGCTGGAGCGAGACTCGGTGATCGGGTGTTTGTAGAACGCCTACACGCATCAAATCTTCTAGTGAAACCTTCCTGAAAAGGAAGAAGGGGAGACGTAGGATATTTATATCCGAACTTCCAGAAACAAATTCTCTGTCCCTTAACTTGTTACATTACGCATTATTTACTGCTTTACACTGTTCACTGATTAATCGGTTTCTTTTCGCACATTTTTGTTAACCGAGAAATCAGCCTTTAAAACTAAGATACCTTAAGTCTGGTAACTCGGACTTAAGTTAAGCGGTGCTTGTAAAAATAGTTTTAAACGGTTTCGAAAATTTAAAATACAAAGGAGATCATTCAACCCCCCCCTTCTGAACTCCTAGGCCTGTTTTCGTGCCATATTGATCCCATCAATTGGTATCAGAGCCTGCGCATCTCAGTATTGAACAGTTGTTGTTTGTGCGTTATTATATCTCAATATGTCTACTTCTCACAACAAAATTCCCATGTATTCCAAGGAGGACTACGATGATTGGAAGATTTGCATGCAGGCGCATCTGGCTGCTCTAGATGATGAAATGTGGGTGGTTATCACTGAAGGGCCGCTGAAAATAATGAAGCCGAATATAGCTTTTGCTATATCCAATGGCGAGCCTCAGTTCCTAGAGAAGAGCAGACATGAGTACACTAGTGAAGACAAGAAGAAATCCAATCTGGACAATGTGGCCAGGGACATTCTATACAAGACGCTGGACAAGGACAAAAACATGTTCAGCAAAATCAAAACCTGCGCCACAGCTAAAGATATTTGGGAAAAGCTAACTCAAATATGTGAAGTAAGTGACGAAACAAAAGAGAACAAGTTGACGGTCGCTCAGCAGAAGTATGAATCCATCAAGATGAAGGATGGAGAGACGATGACTGGTTTGATGAAAGGTTCAGTGTTGTGGTAATAGAGCTGATCAGTCTTGGAAAAGAGTACAGTAATCGAGAGCTGGCGTTGAAGGTCATGAGAGAATCAATCCATCAAGATGAAGGATGGAGAGACGATGACTGGTTTGATGAAAGGTTCAGTGTTGTGGTAATAGAGCTGATCAGTCTTGGAAAAGAGTACAGTAATCGAGAGCTGGCGTTGAAGGTCATGAGAGAATCACCCAGGGAGTGGGACGTGAAGACTATGGCAATGAGGGAGTCCAAAGATTTGAACAAGCTGGAGCTGCACGACTTGTTTGCCAACCTAAAATCCAATGAGTTCGAGTTGGAGACAAGAGCAGAAGTTGGACCCTCGACATCCCAGCCGACAAAAGCATTAGCTGCTACAACTACTGAACAGTGCTCTCCAAGCACAAGCAAGACAGCTAATCAACTCAACGATGACGTCATGTCCCTCTTCATCAAGAAGTTTGGGAAATACTTGAGAAGATCCTATAACCCTTCTACTCCTTACAATAATCATAAAAATGATAAAGCTGTATCTGATATGAAATGCTTTAACTGTGAACGTCCAGCGCATTTTGCAGCTGAGTGCAACAGACCCAAGAAAGACGATAGATACAAGCGAGATGACAAAAGAGCTGATGATAGATACAAGAAGGAGGATCGATACAACAGAGATGACAACTCAGATGAAAGATCTATGGACAGATCGAAGGAGATATCCAAAGATATACGGATGAGGACGAGAGGTGACAAAATATCCAGCCGCAAGCATGATCGCAAAGTACTGGTGGCTGAGGAAAGCACCAAAAGCTGGGTGGACACTGATTCAGAATCTTCATCCAGCAGCTCATCATCAAGCGATAGTGAACAGGAGGAGGTTCACTGTCTAATGGCTGACCAAACATCAGATGACGAGGTATTTGACTTCTCTAATGTTGAATTTACACGAGAAGACCTTGTAAGTGCACTAAATGACATGGTCAAAGAGTACAGGAAGCTTTCTCAATCATTCGAGGAAGTTAAAGCTGAAAACAGTGATTTGAGAAATAGTCCAGCTGAACCAAGTACTGTTGAATTTGGTGAAGCTGACAGTTTGAAAATCGAGCTGAGTAAGCTGACAGCTGAGAATGAATTTTTGAGAGAAGAGTCTAGTGAGCTCAAAGCTGAAATTGAAACATTAAATGAGCTTGTGAGCTCCTGGAACAAGTCTTCTCGTTCCCTCCATAAGCTGCAAGAAAGCCAAAAGTCAGTATATGATAGAACTAGTTTGGGTTTCAATAGTAGTGATAGCAGTGAAGGAGAAACGAGTACTCAATCACAGCTGGCACATGACAAGTTCAATAAAATGAGCTTTGTCAAAGCCAACGTGATATATGACTGTTGTGAGTCGATGATATATGATGACCAGACCTCTCAGAAGTTGAATCATAATGGAAAAGCTGGTATCGGCTTTCAAAAACCTGAGAACTCCAAGCCAAGCTGGCTAAAGAACAAACTGGACAAAGACAAAGCAAAAGCTGGTCGAAAGTCATTTGTTCCCAACCAGCCATGGCGTAGTTCAACGAAGGTAAAATCTGGTTGGAAAAAGGTTCAGCCTAAGAGAGATATAAGTGGTCAAAGTATGAAATCAAAGCTCAACAGATCTCACAGTACTTATGCACAGACCCTGATGGACTCGTATACTGGAAGAACTGTCAAGGTAATTCAAGTATGGGTCCCGAAAGGGGTAATCCGATCAGGACCCAAGTAAAATTGGGTACCAAAAGCTGGTTTTATGATTGCAGGATAACAGGTATGAACCAGCTGATGTATCAAACTTATGGTATCTGGATAGCGGCTGTGCACGACACATGACAGGATATCAAAAGCTACTATCAGACGTCATTCCAGACAAAGGCGCAAAGATAGCCTTTGGTGATAACGCATACGGTAACGTTGTGGGTAAGGGTAAGTTTATCCACGGTAACATCTCTATCTCAAACGTCTTAGTTGTTGATAATCTTCGTTACAACTTGATTAGTATTAGTCAGCTGTGTGACAAAGGTTACATAGTCCAGTTTCAACAACACACATGCACAGTTCAGAGTCCAAGTGGTCTGACTGTATTGGTAGGCAAACATTCGGTGAATACCTACATAATTGATTGGTCAGATCGGCTGGAATCTGAGCAGTTGTGCCTTGCAGCTGGTTCTTCCAAGAGCTGGCTGTGGCATCAAAGAATGAATCATCTTGCATTCAAAACACTTGCTAAGCTGAGTCAACATGATATGGTTTCTGGTCTGCCAAAAATCAGTTTTTCTAAGGATAAGATCTGTGCAGCCTGTCAGCTGGGTAAGCAAATTAAATCTACTTTCAAAAATAAAGGCGGAAAACGTTCTTCCCGTTGTCTTGAGCTCTTGCATATGGATCTCTTTGGTCCTATTTTCGTAACGAGCTTAGGGGGAACGAATTACACCCTTGCAGTCGTTGATAATTTTACTAAATATACTTGGGTGTTGTTTTTAAAAGCAAAATCTGAAACCGCCGACCAGCTGATACGCCTTTTAAAACGTTTACAAAATGACAGATGTTGTTCAGTCAATTGGATAAGAAGTGATCGCGGTACTGAGTTCTTAAATTTAAAATTGACCTATTATCTAGAAGACTTAGGGATAAAGCATGAGCTTTCAGCAGCTAGAACTCCTCAGCAAAACGGGTTAGTTGAAAGGAGAAATCGCACTTTAAAAGAAGCTTCTAGATCCATGATTGCATATTCCGGTATTTCACAAAAATTTTGGGAAGAAGAAGTTAACACAGCATGTTACACTCAGAACAGATCTATGATTAATAGGATGCACGATAAAACCCCATATGATATTTGGCATGGCAAGAAACCTGATATCTGTTACTTCAGGGTGCTTGGGTGAAGATGCTTTATTCATAACAATGGCAAGAAGCATCTAACAGCCTTTGAACCTAAATCTGATGCAGGTATATTCTTAGGATATTCAGCTGTGAGCAAAGCATATCGTGTTTTCAACAATCGAAGCTTGACAGTTGAGGAATCAGCACACGTGGTGTTTGATGAAATCAGTTTCAAATCAAATTCAGCTGCAAGCCTACATGATTTGTGTTCACGTCTGGAGTCAACAAGTCTTGAAGAATAAAACGACGACGTGCCACAAAGATATTCAGCTGAAGAACAACCAGCAGTGGACACAACGAACATTAATGCACAACAAGATCTGACAGGTAACCCAGTAGTCATTGATTTAACTAACAATGATTCAATACTGGGTCAGATCTTCCCAAGTGTACCAGCTGCTGGAAGTGTAGCGACAAATGTTCAACCAGACAACGATCAATCAGATGTTGCTCCAACAGACGTTGATAAAACAGACGTTGCGCAAGTAGTCGCAAGCGCTTCTCCATTGGTTTCAAGACCAACGTCTAAAGTACCAGCTGCTAGCACAAATTATCAATTGGTTTCTTCACCACCAGCTGGACAACAAGGTGCGAGCACATCATATCGTTCAGTATTAAGACCAACGTCTGGACAACCAGTCACAAGTGATCATCAGCTGGTATCCAGAACATCAACTAAAACAAGAGCTGATCCTAGCTCACATCTGGAACAACGATCACAACCGCTGGAAGCAGATGCACAAGCCAACAATGTCAGGCCTCGTGCTCACAACAGATAAACACATGCGGAAGCTATCAAAAAGTGGGTAAAATTTTCGCTTTTAGGCCCGACGGTTTTAACCATATAATTTAAAATACAACGATACTTAAAATAAGTTTCCCAATTCATAAAACAACCAACAATAAAACATACATAGTTCAAACATGTATCAAACTCCACTACGGGTACAACAACAAAGCGCAGGGCATCCCCCTGGCTAACTGATACATATACATAAGTATGCTATATGCAACTGGGACA
Source organism: Dorcoceras hygrometricum (assembly GCA_001598015.1). Classification (NCBI taxonomy): domain Eukaryota; kingdom Viridiplantae; phylum Streptophyta; class Magnoliopsida; order Lamiales; family Gesneriaceae; genus Dorcoceras; species Dorcoceras hygrometricum. Next base: position 67,163 of record KV012813.1, read on the forward strand.
CGCTAGCCACCCCCTGGGGCACCACCAGCTGGGTTAAAACCACGACCAGCTATAGAACCTGGGTTTCCTGAAAACAACATGACAAAGAAACAAACCAAGCCCCGGAGGGACATGGGGTCAAACCCCAGTACGGAGAGCAATAATACAACAGAAATAAACAGCAAGGAATAAAATGCAGATGCTATGCATGAGACGCCGAATAACAACGGAAGGCTCGACCTACAAGGGAGCTATGGAACTCAAACATAGCTCCAAGAATCATCAACAACATACAGTGGCCACGGGGCGTGTTCACGGTGTGGTAGTGAGCCACTCGCCATGACACTACACCCACTTACCAGATGCATTAAACAACTCAACCTGCTATTGCCTCGCCCATGAACTGTGGTAGTTAACCACTCGGCGCATGGTGGGTACGATCCCAGCAGGGAGATGAGAGTGCGGTATTGCCGCTCGCCCTCACATCCTGGTAAGAAACAACAACAATACAACAAGGTACAAAGGCTACCAAAACTGGGAAAAGGAATACCATGCGTGTATGCAACATGCTGGAATGCAGGCATATAACATATGCAACACAGCAATAACACAACAGCGTACACAATCCTCAACAGGACACAACCAGCAGGCACGGCCATTCCACATACCAGCAACTACAATCATCCAAGCCATAAGATCGCTGTAATATAAGCTCAAATCCGTACCTTATACTGAGCAACAACTAACACTGCGATAAATCCCGAAGACTCTGGTAAAAGCCTGTTAAACACACGGCATACACAACATAAATCTAACAGGTTGCTAATCAAGCTCACGGCTGGGAGTTTCACTCGACCAGCTGCTCAATATACCTCAACAATTACATAGAAAGCTTAAAACTATGGCTAGGAACAAGGTCTCACCGAAAACCAGAACGTAGTTCTACCAAATCGACGCAACACTCAAACGGCAGCAACTTCGCGTTCCTCGACTAGCCAATTCCAGCTTCTAAAACTAGTACGAATTGGAAGAGCTTCTCAAGATGAGTCCAACGCTACCTCGCACGAGCAATACAACCACCGGAAACGACGGGAATTCGTCGGAAAAGCTCACGGCTGAACAGTGCTCTAGGGTTCGAAGGATAAGGAATGAAAGGCTGGAAATTTCTAAGTATGGGAAATGATATCACCAAATCGAAGACCAAGTCTTCCTTAAATAGCACTTGCAACGACTGGAAATCAATACAAATAATTGTCCACCGACAAAACCAGTCGACACCATCAATCTCCCAAACCAGCAGGTACCAACTAACCAGCAGACGCAAGAACCAACGGCTGATTTCTCCAACAATCGCTAAAATAAACTAACGGCTGGTTCTCAAAACGGCGTCGCACCAACTTACTCAAACGACGTCGCACAGGATACACAATCCTATATACCAACTGCTGGTCATCCAGTCGCAGGACCAAAACAACGCACAACGATATCCTCTGCTGGTCATCCAGTCGCAACCTCAAAACGCAGCGTTGCAACTTACTCAAACGACGTCGCTCCGTTGACGTCATTATCCAGTCGCAACATCTCGCCAAATACCAGTCGCAAGGCTACAATGACGTTGACCCGCGTTGACCATAGCTCTCGACTGATCATCCAGACGCAACAACTCCTCGCAAAATACCAGTCACAGCTACAGTGCACAACCAGTCGCAATATATGAAACACAACCAGTCGCAAGCTACAGTGACGTTCCTCAAAACGCTGTCGTATCTCACCCGATACCAAAAACACGCTAATAACCAACGACTGGTTTCTCGACTGGTCATCCAGACGCACAACTCCTCGCAGTTGGTACCAGTCGCAATACCTCAAACGACGACGTTTAGCGCTCAACACAAAACATGCGAAAATACAAAATCTCCAGAATTGCTCCAAATGCTATTTCAGACCCAAAAATGCCAACCAAACTCTCGAACAAAGATTTGACCAGCAGGAAACTCCCAAAAACCGATACAATCAACAAAAAAATCTTAATACAAATCCAGGTCTCACAAACAATGCTCAACATCTATTGGCGTCAGCTGATCCAGCAGTTTCAAACCAGCCAGCGACACAGGGGGAACAAGGATCAAATCCAATTGGACTTGATCTCCGGTGGAATAAAAATCATCCACCAGAGCAAGTCATAGGTAATTTCGAATCTCCTGTTTGCACACGAGGCCAGCTAATGCATGATCATTTTGATTCTGCTTTCATCTCGCATATAGAACCTAAGCAGATAGATGAGGCCTTAGCTGACCCCAGCTGGATAGAAGCAATGCAAGAAGAACTTAATCAATTTAAGCGTAATAATGTTTGGACACTTGTACCTAGACCTTATAATCATTCAGTCATAGGAACTCGATGGGTATCAAAATCCAGGTCTCCAAACAAATGCTCAACATCATTGGCGCAGCTGATCCAGCAGTTTCAAACCAGCCAGCGACACAGGGGGAACAAGGATCAAATCCAATTGGACTTGATCTCCGGTGGAATAAAAATCATCCACCAGAGCAAGTCATAGGTAATTTCGAATCTCCTGTTTGCACACGAGGCCAGCTAATGCATGATCATTTTGATTCTGCTTTCATCTCGCATATAGAACCTAAGCAGATAGATGAGGCCTTAGCTGACCCCAGCTGGATAGAAGCAATGCAAGAAGAACTTAATCAATTTAAGCGTAATAATGTTTGGACACTTGTACCTAGACCTTATAATCATTCAGTCATAGGAACTCGATGGGTCTTTAGGAATAAACTGAATGAAGATGGCATAGTAACTAGAAACAAAGCTAGGCTGGTAGCGCAAGGATTTAGGTAAATGAAAGGCATAGATTTTGATAAGACCTTCGCACCAGTAGCTAGATTAGAAGTCATCCGCATGTTTCTTGCATATGCTGACTGTTTAAATTCGTGAAAGCTGATCATGTTTATTAGTTCAGATTTATGTTGACGACATTATTTTTGGGTCAACTAACCCCAAATTGTGCCAGAAGTTTTCCAAGTTGATGCAGGACAAATTTGAGATGAGTATGATGGGGGAGCTGACGTTCTTTCTGGGTTTACAAGTTAGACAGCTGGAGAATGGTATATTCATTAACCAGGCTAAATATACGAAAGAACTGCTGAAAAAATTTGGCATGGACAATTGCTCAGCAGCTGCTACTCCAATGAGCTCATCAATTAAACTGGATAAAGACGAAGCTGGTACTGCCATTGAGGTATCTCTTTATCGTGGTATTATAGGCTCTTTGCTATACTTAACTGCTAGCAGACCAGACATCATGTTTGATGTCTGTATGTGTGCTAGATTCCAAGCAGAGCCAAAGCAATCGCATTACATAGCTGTAAAGCGAATATTGAAATATCTTAAGGGTACGTCCAACGTGGGTCTTTGGTATCCCAAAGACTCAGGATTTCAACTAATCGGTTACAGTGATGCAGATTACGCAGGATGCAGGATTGATCGTAGAAGCACAAGTGGGACTTGTCAATTTTTAGGGCATCGACTGATTTCCTGGTTTAGTAAGAAGCGGATGTCCATCGCAACGTCAACAGCTGAGGCAGAGTATCTTGCAGCTGGTAGCTGCTGTGCTCAAATCCTTTGGATAAAACATCAGCTGAAGGACTATGGAGTCGATGCTTCTGAAGCGCCTATTCTCTGTGACAACACTAGTGCGATCGCGATCACCCAAAATCCAGTACTGCATTCAAGAACAAAGCACATCGACATCAGGCATCATTTTATAAGGGACCACGTGCTAAAGAAAGACGTCCGACTGGAGTATGTTTCGACTGAGCAGCAAGTAGCTGACATCTTCACAAAGCCTCTACCAGACGCTAAGTTTTCTTATTTTAGAAACATATTAGGTCTCCTTGAAATGCCTTGATTGTCTGTGAGCTAACGCATTTTTGCAGGTTGTCAGCTGATCGCTTGAATCAGCTGCAAGTCTTTTGTTCAGGGGGAACGCTAAGACTTTCAGCTGAGGCAAGTTTCTCGTGTTGGAAGATTATCAATCGTAGGGAGAACCAGGAGCTGAATTGTTAAGCGCGACGTCAGCTGAATATGTTACGACTGGACACACTCAGTTGTTACATATATACAGCTGATGCTTATTTGTGATCAGCTCCTGCCACCCTCAACGATATATTCAAACCAGCTGTGGCGATATCAAACTTGGCGCGAGTTTTTAACTTAATTTTTTTGTATGATTAAAATTTATTTGAAAACTTTTACACTGTACGGTTAAAATATTTTGAAAATCTTTTCAAAATCATTCCAAAATTGTACGCGCCGACGGATTCTTGACACGTTTTGTCAACATGCGAAACGTCACATCTACACCGTTTCCTATTCTTTCACCTTTTTGCATTCCTTACTTATTTACAGTGTTTTCCTCTTTTCTAACGCTTACCTTGCAAAATTTGCTCTCTGAAATTCTTGTATTCTCTTGTGTTTTTCTGCGTATATTTTTCAGGCAATCTCTCGCAACCTTTCGACTATTGACAATGGCACTTCGTACTACACCAACACTCTTCATGTCAACTTTGAATCTGTTTTGGCCATGGATGACCCAGGTATGGTGTCTATGTTTCAAGCCCTAATGGCATCTGACCTAGAGGGATTTTTGGGTTGCCCCGCAGTGCTTTATGAAGCTGCTTTGGTTGATTTCTTTGAAAATGGTTCGCTGAGGGACGGTTTGGTGGTTAGTACTGTGAATGGTGTGCCAGTGGAGATTACGGAGCAGTTTTTTGCAGAAGCTTTTGAACTTCCAGTGGATGGTTTGTCAGAGTTATGGGAGATTCCCAAGGATAAAGTTTTTGATGCTAGTAGCCTTGTTTCTCTGACTGGTGAGCCAGTTAGTACCTCTGGGAAGAAGAGCCAGATGAAGATCGAGTATCGCCTTCTCTGTGATATTATGGCGAAAACTATATCAGTAAAGGCAGGATCTTTTAATGCAATCACCACGGAAAAGTTTTTGATGCTAACGGCAATTGTTTGTGGAGTAAGGATTAATTGGACCAGTGTATTGTTTAATATTTTTAAGAAGATGGTAACTCCAGGAACGAAGCAAGCTAAAGGCTTTGCTATTCAGGTTAGTTTACTGCTGGAGAACATTCTAAACCTGGAACAGGACGAATCGTCGGAGTTTCCTTCCTCAAAGATCCTAACAGAAAGGACAATTCATCGCTATATTGTCCTAAATGACAAATTTGGTGCAGAGGAAGCTGCTGATGCACCAAAGGTGAAGAAGGGCACATGTACAAAGGGTTGTGTCTAAGAAGAGACCAGCTGCTGCTGCTGTTGGAGATCCAGTCCTGAAGAAGAAGAGGACTATGAAGAAGAAATCTGGCTCTTCACAAGCTAATTTAGAGATAGTGGCAGTTGCACAGGAAGCGGTTCCCATACAAATCATTGCGCCAATTCCTGCCGCACCAGCTGATGATGAAATGGAAGAGAAACCAGCTGATGAGGTTGCTGCTGAAAATGTTGAACAACCAGCCGCAGAGGCTGAGATTACTGTTGAACAACCAGCTGACGAGGTTTCTGTTGAGACAATTGTTAAAGATATTGATGAACCAGCAGTGGAGACTACTGCTGAGGAGATAAGAACCACATCTGCTGATGATGTGGACATCATTACTAAGCAGGTGATAGCTGACACTGCTCAAATGGGACCAGATGCGGAAGATCATGGAGTTGGTGCACCTGACATTGAAGACCAACCAGCTGGAACAACTGTTGGGGAGAAACAGTGGTTTGATCTTCCAAATGAAGATATTTTCGCTCAAATGGATGCTGATAGACCAGTTGTCACTCCAAGTGATACTGATGAAGAGATGGAAACCATTGGTGCTGGTACTGGTGTTGGAGACCAGCAGTTACACAGTTTTGTTACGGCTGACAGCAGGACAGATGCTGCAGCTGATTATTTTGTGGAGGAATCGGAGGAAGTGGAGATGAGTGATGATGAGCAATCAGTGGATGAGAGGATCGATGCAGATGAAACCATGTCACTGGAGGATATCTTGCTTTCAATCCCAGTCGACGTTCTTTTGCCGTCTGCTGGTGTGGATATTACCAAGATTATTTTGGGGAAGGATATTAAAATTCCTGGAGTTGATGAGCGGACTTGGTATCTGGACAGTCTCCCACAAATTCCAGTGGATGATAAAGGGAACGAACCCCTTATGGAGAAAGACCCGGTGCAGGGCAATCCTATGAAAGAGCAATTTCTGTTAATTCTTGCAGACATCGAGTGCCTTGTCCAGCTCAGGGAGAAGGTGATAGATGAGGTAGCTAAATTCTTTTATTCTTTCATCTTTAAGAAGTTAGCAGAGCTTCAAATAGATGATTCTTATTTTTTTAAGGAGGAGCTAGTTTTGTCTTGGGCTGAGGCAGAGTCTACGGGAGTAGCCCTTCAACGAAGAAAATACATACTGCTGAATATAGAGAGTTGTTGATCAGAAAATTTCTGGAGGCCAGGCAAATGAATTTTGCCCCCGGTGATGGTTCGTCTGCAGTTGACCTCAAGATTTTGGATTGGTTAACAAATTTACATTTGTTTGTATTGGAGGAGTTGAAGGATCAGTCGCTAGCACATGGTCTTCGCTGGGAAAAGACGTGTTGCTCCAAATTATTTGAAGGGAGAACTCGTGATCATGGCGCACTCATTGCCCGATCAAACACAAACAGAAAATCTTCCTGCTGGATCAAGACAATGTTGAGGGTTGACGGAACTTGGGCTATTGAACCCTGTGCTGACTACTGGAAACCGATTCCACGAGAAGTTTCATCCAGTACAGTTGTTATCACCTCCCGGCTTTCATATGTAGACACCCTACCTCCAGTCAGTGAATTTTTCAAGGTCGTGACAAAGAGGTGGTCGGATGTATGTTTGTAGGTGATTAAATTCTTTGCTTCACGGAGACTCCTACCAGTGGGTTCAGTCAATTCTTGCAGAGCCTTATCAGTTGTTGAACCAGTCAACAGTTTTGTCTTGCACCAGCCGACGGTGTTTGCTTTGCGTTTATCTCAGTTTTGCACAGTGTTTCTTCGGTACAGTTTATTCAGTACGTTGAGTACAGCCGATATTCGCGATTTTGTGTCAACCATTGCTATGGACAGAACAATTTTGAGGAATGCACAGTTAGCATCAGCGTCAGTTTCAAGTATTGATCAGGAAGATACGCCATTTTTTGTTCAGAGCCCAGAGTCTTCTTTTGACATTTCTCAGCGACAGGACTCTCCACACTCAGCTGCTGAATCACCTCTGGGATTCATTTCAAATGATATTTCATTGGCCGATGATACCACTCGCTTCTATAATTCACTTGCTGATCTCCAGACCCTTCTATCAGAGCGCATTGGTGATTCTCACAATGATGTATTATCCAGACTACACACGCTTGACAAGGGTCTCCGTGACGCTCTGCTACAACAAGGAGAAGACTTTCGAAAGTTGATTCAAAATGTTTGACAAGATGGCCGCAATCTCGATGATGTCCAGACCCTTCGCTTCAATGAGTTTAAGAAAGGTTTTCTGGCTCACAGTGCTACTGTCACTGCTGATTCGATGGACTTTCGAAAGGAATTTAGAGCCCTTAATGCCAAAGTAACATATGAGCAGGTGGCCGCTACTCGCAATGATTTATTAGAATTTCATGCTCAGGTACAGGAAACCCTCAATCACATTGCCGACCAACTGAGCGAACTTATTGCCTATATCAACCGTGGTCGTAATGACAAAAAGGGGGAAGTGAGTAGCAGACGTCCTCAACCACCGCCTGATGATCAAAACAGAGGCAGTGGCAATGCAGGTGGTGGTGGTGGTGGTGATAATGTTAGAAGGACAAATATTGTGGACAGATACAGTGGTTCTATGAGCATAGAGGGTCATAACAGAGGTAGAAGTGGTGGAAGGCACAGTTCTGGTAGCAGAAGTGGATCTTACAAAAGAAAACATCCTAGCAGTGCTGGTGGGCCTTTCAGAAGATCTTTTGAAGACTGGCTAGGATAGAATGGTTGTTGATTTTTGTACAAATCTTATGTACAGTTCTTCAATAATGAAAGTTTGAATCTCAGCAGTCCTTGTGCAATTTATTTTTTCCTATTCATATATCTCGGCTGCTAAGTTTTGTCATCACCAAAAATGGGGAAATTGTTAGGATAAAATTTATTAAGTTTTGGTGATAACAAAATAATATAAGTACTGAAGTGAAGCTAGATCTGGACAGACAGACGATGATATTTACTACGTATTTGGTACATAGCATATTTCAGTCGACGGGTTGATTTTCAGCTGATGGTTGTTAAGTGAAAGTTTTCAGATGCTGCGTTGAGAATTTCAGTTGATAGGTATCAGATGTTGATCAGGATTATTTCAGAGGTTGAATTATTACAAGTTATCAATTTCTGGTACTGGATCAGTCGTTGGATTTCTACGTTAGCATTTGGTATTCAATCAGCCGTTGGGATAAATTCAGCCGTTGGTTGGTAATCAGCAGATGTACTAGTTTCAGACGCAAGTAATTGAGTGTTAGCGTGTTTTGTTGAAAATTGCAAAACTACAGCGTTTGGATAAGTCAAAACGACAGCGTTTGGATAAGTTGAAACGACAGCGTATTGGATTAGCGCTAGGATTCAGCTGACGGGTTTTGCATATAATCATCTACTGGTATATCAGCTGTTGGTATATCAGTCGTTGGTATTTCAGCTGTTGGACAAATGAGGTGATGAAGTGTTCAGGCGTTATAACCAGCTGATACGTCATATTCTTTAATATACATAAAGGGAGATATTTCAAGCGATCAGCTGGTGCATATTTTCAGGAGTTGAAGCTATCAGCTGGTGCATACTCTCAGATGATCAAGCATCAGCTGGTGTGCGAACAATGAATTGATTCAAATTCGATCGAATACTCAAATTGGAAAATATCGATGGCCATAACAGAATCGTACAATTGCCTGGAATTAAGGAGACAAGATCGGTACTATTTTGGGTAAATAGTACATATATACAGAGGTTGTTACACGGTGATTGCACAAATATGGAAAACGACAATCTGGTTCTGACGATGTGCAATTTACCATTTGGTGGAGCAGGATATAAGGTTACAGATTATCAGATTTCAAAAAGGGATTTTATTTTCCTTTACAGAGTTAATCGACCGTTGTGAACGAATACTATAAATAGCAGGAGTTTTGAATTGAAAAAAAATGTTAGGCCTCGTGCTCATAACAGGGTAAAATCATGCAAACACATGCGGAAGCTATCAAAAAGCGGGTAAAATTTTCGCTTTTGGCCTGACGGTTTAAAAAAATGTACTTTAAAATAGAGCGATACTCAAAATATATCTCAGTTTATAAAAACAACCAACAGTATAGCATACAACAACCATAACATGTATCAGACTCCAACTACTGGATACAATAACGAAGCGCAGGGCATCCCCCTGGCTAACTGATACATATATATATATAAATATGCTATACGCAACTGGGACACGCTAACCACCTCCTGGGGCACCACCAGCTGGGTTAAAACTGTTGGAGAAAGTAGCGGATCCGGAACCCGTTTCCCGGGGGCACAGCGGAAGTTTAAAATTTGCCCCGAAAAATGTTCAATACATCAAAATAATCAATAAAACATGCATAGGATGTTTTATAGAGTGTCACCTTGCTGGCGTCTAGGCGCCTGGCTCCAACCAAATTAGCACGGAATCTGGCTCTTCACGGTAGGCGGCGGTAGATCCTCCTAATCAGGTCCACGACCGGAAACAATAATCCTTTGTTAGCCTGCACTAGAAGGCCTGACAAATTTGGTACGAACAGAATCTCCTCAACACGACGATCGGAACAAGTCCGATCACGGCGGCGGCGGCACGGCGGCGCGTGGGAGGCCGACGGCGGCGTGAGGTTTTGGGAGAGGAGGGGGCGGCCACAATCTTGGAGGCTAGGGTTTTGGTGTGATCTTATGTTGTTAGCCCTAGACCAAGTCTAGTAATAAATAAGTGATGGGCTTGTACCGGCCCAATGGACTTGTGTCAGGCTCAGGTCCATATGAACATTCAATTCAATCCTATCACTGCGGCTTCATCATAATCCCGATCGACGATCAGATCAGACCGATCGACTCAGTTTCCAAAACTGAGTATTATGATGTGAAAACAATTTTTCAGACCACCTAGACAAAAATTACAGTTTAGCCCCTCAACTTTGGGAAATCGCAATTTGACCCCTGTTGACTTTTAGGAAGTCGCACTCCCTAAAATCCTCCTCCTATGCTCAACACATTGAGCTCAGTTTCCGTGCGGGAATCATGAATCCAGTACTTGTGTGACCCTCAATGGTTCAGGGATACAGCTAGCCATGGGCCCACAACCATTGTGACTCCGAAATCACAATCTCGGAGTTGCCAAACGGATCATGGTAAAGCGCCTAGCAACATCGCCCCATGATCCCCTAGGTATCACTGATAGTGCCTGAAAGAACCAGTTGGTC
>KV012813.1:78135-96943 GCA_001598015.1 Dorcoceras hygrometricum
CGATACTCAAAATAGAATCCCAGTTTACTAAAATCACCACAACAATAACAGTATAGCATAGAACAAGTATCAGACTCAAACAGTCAAATACACCAACGAAGCACAGGGCATCTCCCCGGCTAACTGGACCGATACATATAAATATGCTATACGCCACTGGATACTCTAACCACCTCCTGGGGCACCACTAGCTGGACTAAAACCACGACCAGCTGTAAAACCTGGGTTTCCTGAAAACAACACAACAAGGAAAACAACCAAGCCCCAGAGGGACATGGGGTCAAACCCCAGTACGGAGAGAAACAGATATAGCTAAAAGAATGCATAAGATAAAATGCAGATGCTATGCATGAGACACCGGATAACAACGGAAGGCTCAACCAACAAGGGAGCTAAGGAACTCAAGCACAGCTCCAAGAATCAACAACAACAGTGGCCACGGGATGTGTTCACAGTGTGGTAATGAGCCACTCGCCGTGATACTACACCCGAATACCAGATGCATCAAACAACTCAACCTGCCATTGCCTCGCCCATGAACTGTGGTAGTTAACCACTCGACGCATGGTGGCTAACAATCCCAGCAGGGAGATGAGAGTGCGGTATTGCCGCTCGCACTCGCATCCTGGTAAGAATCAACAACAGCAATACAAGATACGAAACAATGGCTGCAACCGAATTATGAATGCAATATGGGAAATGCGTGTATGCATAAACATAGCAGCTAAAATCAACAGCAATCACATATACACACAGCAACATCCATGTCAATGCACAAGCAGCCATCTAGCATTCAATCTCACACCAATTCCCAACTACATCAAGCTCAGATCCGTACCTTATACTTCTGTGTATAATTACCACAACAAAGGTCCCGGGAGAGCTGAACAACAACCTGTCAAATCACACAGGGGCATAAATCATCGGGACTCAAATACACAGAAGGTACTGCCGGGAGTTACAACTCAACCAGCGATCAATCCCATCAATACTACTTAACAGGGAGCTTAATTCAACTTACTAACGCTAAGATCTTACAACAATTCGAAGCTACCTGCTCACAGCGAACACACGGCCAAGACAGTAACTTCGCGACCTCGCTCTAGCTAACAACAGCCTCCAAGAATGGTATAAGATGGAAGAGCTTCTCGATAGGAGCCCAACGCTACCTCGCACGCATCAAACAACGGCCGGAAACGATGGGAATTGCCGGAGAAAAGCTACGATGAACAGTAACCTAGGGTTCGAAGCGAAGAACACAATCGGGGAAAATATTTCGCTAAGTATGGAATCTGGTGCTCGAAATCGAAGACCAAGTCTTCCTTAAATACATCTCGCAAAAGCTGGAAACTTGGTTTAAAATATCCACCGACATAACCAGCAGGCACCAACAAATCATCGGCTGGTCGAACCCCGCAAGCATAATCCCAAACATACAAAACGACGTCGTAGGACACTACCTACGACTGGTTCTCAACCAAAAGCTGGACAACCAGACGACTGGTTTAAACATCGCGGGAATGCCTCCAAAAACTGGTACCAGCCGCAACATATAAAACGCAGCGTTGCAACTAATCAAAACGGCGTCGCACCACTGACGTCATCAAATCTGGTCGATAACTCTCGCGCAATACAAGCCGCAAGCTACAGTAGCGCACCACCAGTCGCAAGCTACAGTAGCGCACAAATCTCTCGCAGCTGGACAACCAGTCGCAACATCCAAACGACGACGTTTCCTCCTCGCGCTATAGGGATGTTGACCCGCGTTGACATCTGCTTCGGCTGAACAACCAGCAGGCACACACACGCGATCAGATCTCTCACTAGCGCTACATCAAAACGACGTAGCTCCAACGTATTCAAACGACACCGTATCCAACCCGATACAAAATACGCTAAACCAGCGACTGGTATTTCAAGCGCTACCAGATCTCTCCAAACGACGGCGTTTTGGAATCTCACGTTGCCAAATAAATGCTACGACTGGTTTTCACTAAACAACCAGCTCTTACCACAAAATACCAAAAATACGAAGACTTCCAGAATTTTTCTAGGTGAGGAATAGACCCAAAAACACAACTTAAACATTCAAACAGAGATCTTAAGCCACCAAGAATCTCTAACCCGATACATTCCCACAAATAATCTCTTATACAAATTCAGGTCTCACAAAAAGTCTTCGCTATTGTTACTTACCGTCACTCTGCCAATTTTCTGAGAGCTTTGCAATTTGAAGTTATTCTCAAAAGCTCACAACTCGAAGAACTTTCAATCAAGCATTCACAGATTTACCTTCGAGTCATTCTCTGGTTCAATCTTTTGAATCGTGTTTCGTTGTTTAGAAACCAGAGAATTTACAGTCTCATAGATTTGTATTTCACTGTCATATTTTAGTGAGTCTGTAATGAACTGGCTTTGTGAAGCAGTTCGAAAAACTTCATTACGTTACCTACTTTCAGCAGCTGCGTCTGCACTTTGTATTTGGTGTTGCTAGGAGTTCACCTGGAGCGAGGCTCGGTGATCGGGTGTTTCTAGAAGGCCTACACGCATCAAATCTTCTAGTGAAACCTTCCTGAAAAGGAAGAAGGGGAGACGTAGGATATTTATATCCGAACTTCCAGAAACAATTTCTCTGTCCCTTAACTTGTTACATTACGCATTATTTACTGCTTTACACTGGTCACTGATTAATCGGTTTCTTTCCGCACATTTTTGTTAACCGAGAAATCAGCCTTTAAAACTGAGATACCTCAAGTCTGGTAACTCGGACTTAAGTTAAGTGGTGCTTGTAAAAATGTTTTAAACGGTTTCGAAAAATTAAAATACCAAGGAGTTCATTCAACCCCCCCCCCCGTTCTGAACTCCTAGGCCTGTTTTCGTGCCATATTGATCCCATCAACTGAACTCAGACCAACTGTACATCTCTCAACATTGACATGTCCAAAGCAATAGTAGAAACAAAACTGCGAATATCATCTGTATTCAAACCACTGAACAAACTATACTGAACAAAAGCTGTACAAAGCTGAGACCAACCCAGAGAAATGACTGTCTGTCTACGAGAACCAAAATTGGAAACAGGCTCCACAACTGCAAGAGTGCGGCAAAAATTTATTGAACCAACTGGTAGAAGTTTACCAGAGACAGAAAAATCAATGGCCTCTATACAAACATCTCCCCACCGCTTCTTCATCACCTTGAAAAAAGCACTAACAGGAGGGAGTGTGTTATCATAAGATCGTTGACGTGAATTCTCATTATTTACAACTTCCCGAGGTATTGTCACCCAGTGATCACCACATGGTTCAATGACCCAAACACCATCAACACAAATCATTGTTCTAATCCAGCATGTAGATCGACTATTGGTGTTGGTTCTGGAAATTATAGCACCTCGATCACGTGGGCGACCTTCAAAAATTTTTGAGCAACACGTCTTCTCCCATTTAAGACCGTGTGCTATCGTCTGTTCTTTCAAGTCTTCTGCCACAAACATATGAAGATCGGAAAGCATCTCCAGTACTTTGAGATCAGTGGCAGAGGAGCCTTCACCTGGGATAAAATTGATCTTCCTCGCCTATAAAAATTTCCTAATTAACAATTCTCTGTACTTAGTTAATATGTACATCCTCCTGTGGAGAGCTACTCTTGTAGAGTCTGTTGCAGACCAAGACAAAAGGAGAGCCTCCTTATCAAAATATGACTCATCTATCTTCAGAGTCGCTAACTTCTTGAGACTGAAAGAATTAAAGAATTTTTCTACCTCATCTATAATCTGCTCCCGTAACAGTACAAGAACCTCTATATCTGCAAGAATCAGAGAAAATTGCTCCTTGACTGGATTACCCTTTATTGGATCTCTTTCCATAAGGGGTGCCTTCCCTTTATCCATCACAGGAATCGTGGGTAGATCGGCCTTGTACCAGTCCCCTTCATCGACTCCAGGGATTGAGATACTCTTGCCTAAAGTAATCTTCATTATCTCCACATTGGCAGACGGCAATGGGCACTCAACTGGAATTGTCATCAAAATATCTTCCAGAGACATTGTCTCATAAGCAGATTGTTCAACAGCCTCTGTCTCCATTTCCTCCACTGTGTCCATGTCCTCATCAGTGTCACTAGAAGTTACAACTGGTTGTCCAGCTTGTCTTGCATGTAATTCCTCATATGAAAGATTCAACCACTGTTCAAACTCGTCAGCTTTTGGAGCGGCCTGTTCCCCAACATCTAATCCACCAACATCTTGTTCTTCCTCGTCTGGTCCAATTTGAGCAGTCTCAGCAAGGACCTGCTCAATTATAGTGTCAAAATCATCAGCAGTAGACATACCTACGTTAGCAAAATCTGCTACTGCTGGCTCAGAATGTGGTTCAGCAATGCCTTCAATAACTGTCTCTCCAGGAACCTCTACAACTGGTTCCTGCTCAACAACAGTCTCACCAGCGACCTTTGCAGCTGGTTGTTCAACAAATTCATCATCAGAACCTAGAATCAACTTCCTATTCCTCTTCTGAGTTTTTCGTTTTGGCACAGAGGGTTGCTCAGTCTGGGAAACTGGAGTTGGCGCAATAATCTGAAGAGGCACTGCTTCGTGAGCCACAGACAAGATCTCCAATTTGTCTTTTGAAGAGCCAGATTTACTCTTTGTCGTCCTCTTCTTTTTCACGAATGGTTCAGCAACAGTAGTAACAGCTGGTCTTTCTTAGACGCAGCCTTTTTCACAGGGGTTTTCTTCACCCTTGATTCATCTGTTACACCTTCGAAACTGGAGTTGGCGCAATAATCTGAAGAGGCACTGCTTCGTGAGCCACAGACAAGATCTCCAATTTGTCTTTTGAAGAGCCAGATTTACTCTTTGTCGTCCTCTTCTTTTTCACGAATGGTTCAGCAACAGTAGTAACAGCTGGTCTTTCTTAGACGCAGCCTTTTTCACAGGGGTTTTCTTCACCCTTGATTCATCTGTTACACCTTCCACACCAACTTTATCATTTAACACAACATACCGATGCACTCTCTTCTCTGTTAGGATCTTTGAAGAAGGAAACTCTGAGGATTCTCCCAGTTCTAATTTTGGAACATTCTCTAGTAGAAGACTAATTTGAATGGAATAGCCCTTGGCTTGCCTTGTCCCCGGAGTCACCATGTCCTTAAGAATGTTGAACAGCAGCCTGTTCCAGTTAATCCTCACTCCACAGGTGATTGCAGCCATCATCAGAAATTTCTCCTGGGTGATTGCATCAAATGACCCGGCCTTTACAGATATTGTTTTGGCCAGAATGTCACAGAGAAGTCTAAACTCTATCGTCATCTCCTTATTTTTCCCTGAAATACTCACTGGTTCACCAGACAGAGAGACGATGCTCCTCGCATCAAACACTAAATCCTTAGGAATCTCCGAAAAATCTGTCAAACCCTCCACTGGAAGCTCAAACATCTCTGCAAACAGTTGTTCAGAAATCTCCACCGTTACTCCATTCACTGTACTAACCACCAATCCATCTCTCACTGATCCATTTTCAAAGAACTCCAACAGTGCGGCCTCGTGAATCACTACGGGACAGCCCAGAAATCCTTTCAATCCTGTAGCCACAAGGGATTCGAACATCACCACCATCCCGGCATTGTCCATAGAAAGAACAGATTCAAAGCAAACATGGACGGTGTTGACAAACAGAGAAGATGCCATTGCAGATTGATAGATGAGCTTAGAGTACGCCTGAAAAATATTTGCAAGAAAATACGCAGAGAACAAGAATACGCGAGAGTGAAATATGCAAGGTAAGTGTTAGCGAAAAGGAAACGCCGTAAATATGTATGGAATATTAAACGACAAAAGAGAGAAACGATGTAGATGTGACGATTGGAATGATGACAACCATGTGTCAATCATCCAACGGAGCGTACAATATTTTGAAATGATGTTGAAAAGATATTATCAAAATTACGAAATAGAGAAAGTATTTTAAAATGATTTTGAAAAGATTTTACCCGTACAATGAAAAGATTAAAAGGGTGCGCACCAAAATTGATATCGTCACAGCTGGTGCAGCGATTGTAAGAACATCACTGCTGATTTTAATGTATCGCTGAGGGTAAAATAGGAGCTGATCATAAATAAGCATCAGCTGTATATATGTGACTTCTGAATATATCAAGACTTCACATATTCAGCTGACGTCGCGCTTAACAAATCAGATCCTGGTTCCCCCTACGACTGATATCCTCCAAAACAATATGCTTGCCTCAACTGAAAGTCTATGCGTTCCCCCTGAACAAAAGACTTACAGCTGATTTAAGCAACGGTTGACAACCTGCAAAAATTGTTAGCGCACAGACAAATCAAGGCAATTCAAGGAAACCTAATATGTTTCTAAGATAAGAAAACTTAACGCCTGGTAGAGGTTTTGTGAATATGTTAGCAACTTGCTGCTCAGTCGACACGTACTCCAATCGGACGTCCTTCGTTAGCACGTGGTCCCTTATAAAATGATGCCTGATGTCTATATGCTTTGTCCTCGAATGCAGTACTGGATTCTGGGTGATCACGATCGCACTAGTGTTGTCGCAGAGAATAGGCGCTTCAGAGGCATCGATGCCATAGTCCTTCAGCTGATGTTGTATCCAAATAATTTGAGCACAGCAGCTGGTAGCAGCTAGATACTCTGCTTCAGCCATGGACGTTGCGATTGACGTCTGCTTCTTACTAAACCAGGAAATCAAACGATCTCCTAAAAATTGACAAGTACCGCTAGTGCTCCTACGATCAATCCTGCATCCTGTGTAGTCTGCATCACTGTAACCAATTAGTTGAAAGCCTGAGTCTTTGGGATACCAAAGACCCACGTTGGAAGTACCCTTAAGATATTTAATAATTCTTCACAGCTATATAATGTGATTGATTTGGCTCTGCTTGGAATCTAGCACACATACAAACAGCAAACATGATGTCTGGTCTTCTAGCAGTTAAGTAAAGCAAAGAGCCTATGATACCCCGATAAAGTGATACCTCAATGGCAGTTCCAGTTTCATCTTTATCCATCTTGATTGAATAGCTCATCGGGGTTGCATCTGCTGAACAATTGTCCATGCCAAATTTCTTCAGCGGTTCTTTCGTATATTTAGCCTGGTTAATGAAGATTCCATTCTCCAGCTGTCGTACTTGTAAGCCCAGAAAGAACGTCAGCTCCCCCATCATGCTCATCTCAAATTTATCCTGCATTAACTTTGAAAACGTTTGGCATAATTTGGGGTTAGTTGACCCAAAAATGATATCATCGACATATATTTGAACTAATAAGACATGATCAGCTTTAACAAATTTAAAAAATGTCTTATCTATTGTGCCTATGGTGAAGTCATGCTCGATAAGAAATTTTGACAGTGTATCATACCAAGCTCTGGGTTCTTGCTTCAACCCATATAGAGCTTTATCCAACTTATAAACATAATCTGGATGTGTATGATTTACGAAGCCAGGATGTTGTGCAACATACACTTCCTCTGTTAAGATGCCATTATGAAATGCACTCTTAACATCATCTGAAAGACTTTGAAATCTTTAAATGCAGCATATGCAAGAAACATGCGGATGGCTTCTAATCTAGCTACTGGTACGAAGGTCTCATCAAAATCTATACCTTCCATCTGCCTAAATCCTTGTGCTACCAGCCTAGCTTTGTTTCTAGTAACTACGCCATCTTCATTCAGTTTATTCCTAAAGACCCATCGAGTTCCTATGACTGTATGATTAGAGGGTCTAGGTACAAGTTTCCATACATTATTGTGCTTAAACTGATTTAATTCTTCTTTCATTGCATCTATCCAGCTGGGGTCAGCTAAGGCTTCATCTATTTGCTTCGGTTCTATATGCGAAATGAATGCAGAATCAAAATGATCATGTGATAGCTGGCCTCGTGTGTGAACAGGAGAATAAATGTTACCTATGACCTGCTCAAGTGGATGATTTTTATTCCACCGGAGATCAGATCCAATGGTATTTGCTCCTTGTTGCATTTGAGTGTCTGGCTGGATTGTAACACCTGGATCAACTGACACAAATTGATATTCTTTGTAATTGGCTTGTGCGTCAGGTTCCAGTTGTTGAGATGGTTGTTCCAGATGTGAGCTTGGATCAGCTCTTGTTTCAGTTGTTGGTCTGGATTCCAACTGATGTGATGTGCTTGCAACTGATGCATCAGTTTTTGGTCTGGATACCAACTGATATGAAGTGCTTGCGTCTTGTTCATCAGCTGTTGGTTTAGATACCAATTGATAAGTGCTTGCGGCTGATGCGTCAGCTGTTGATTGATGTATAGAGAGGTCTTTTTGCGCAACATCTGATTGGCACCATCTGGTTGAACAGCATCTGTTGGAGCAACAGCTGGTTGAGCAACATCTGGTTGAAGGTTGGTTGCTCATCCTCCAACAGCTGGTACACCTGGCGAGATCTGATCCTGCATAGAGTCAACGTTAGTTAAATCGATGACTACTGGATTACCTGTCAGATCTTGTTGAACTATATTATGCGGTGTGTCCACTGCTGGTTCCATCTCTGCTGAATATCTTTCTGGAGCCACGTCATCATCTTAGTCATCAAGACTTGTTGATTCCAGACGTGAACACAAATCATGTAGGCTTGCATTTGAGTTGGATCTAAAGCTTGTTTCATCAAACACCACATGTGCAGATTCTTCAACTGTTAGACTTCTGTTATTGAAGACGCGATATGCTTTGCTCACAGCTGAATATCCTAAAAAGATACCTGCATCAGATTTTGGTCCAAAGCTGTTAGGTGCTTCTTGCCATTATTATGAATAAAACATCTACACCCAAACACCCTAAAATAAGATATATCAGGTTTCTTGCCATGCCAGATCTCATATGGTGGGGTTTTATCGTGCATCCTATTAATCATAGATCTGTTCTGAGTATAACACGCTGTGTTAACAGCTTCTGTCCAAAATTTTTGTGAAATCCCGGAATAAGCAATCATAGATCGAGCAGATTTTTTAAAGTACGGTTTCTCCTCTCAGCAAGCCCATTCTGCTGAGGAGTTCTAGCTGCTGAAAGCTCATGCTTTATCCCTAAGTCTTCCAAATAAGAAGTCAATTTTTTATTTAAAAACTCAGTACCACGATCACTTCTTATTCGGTTGACTGAACAAGATCTGTCATTTTGCAAACATTTTAAAAGACGTATCAGCTGGTCGACGGTATCAAATTTTGCTTTTAAAAACAACACCCAAGTATATTTTGTAAAATCATCAACAATAGCAAGGGTGTAGTTCGTTCCCCCTAAGCTAGTTACGGGTATAGGACCAAAAAGATCCATATGTAAAAGCTCTAAGCTACGGGAAGAACGTTTACCGCCTTTCTTTTTGAAAGTAGATTTAATTTGCTTTCCCAGCTGACAAGCGGCAAAAACCTTGTCCTTAGAAAAATTGATTTTTGGCATACCAGAAACCATATCCTGTTGACTCAATTTGAAAAGTGTTTTGAAGTTTAGATGATTCATTCTTTGATGCCACAGCCAACTCTTGGAAGATTCAGCTGCAAGGCACAATTGTTCAGATTTCAACTGCTCTGACCAATCAATAATGTAGGTATTCCCCGAACGATTACCTACCAATACAGTCAGACCATTTGCACTCTGAACTATGCAAGTGTGTTGTTGAAACTTAACTATGTAACCCTTGTCACATAGCTGACTAATGCTAATCAAATTATAACGTAAATTATCAACAACTAAGATGTATGAAATAGATATGTTACCGTGGATAATCTTACCCTTACCGACAGTGTTACCGTATGCGTTATCACCAAAGACTATTTTTGCGCCTTTGTGCGGGACAACATCTGATAGCAGCTTTTGGTTCTCTGTCATATGTCGTGCACAGCCGCTGTCCAGGTACCACAAATTTGATACATCAGCTGGTTCGTACCTGTTGTCCTGCAATCATACAAACAGCTTTTGGTACCCAATTTTACTTGGGTCCAGATCGGATTACCCCTTTCGGGACCCATACTTGAATTACCTTAACAGTTTTTCCAGTACTAGAGTCCGTGAGGGTCTGTGCAAAACCATGGTGAGATCTATTGAGTGTTGATTTCATATTTTGACCATTTAGATCCCTCCTCGGCTGAACCTTTCTCCAACCAGATTTTACCTTCGTTGAATTACGCCTTGGCTGGTTTGGAACAAATGACTTAGAACCAGCTTTCGCTTTGTCTTTGTCCAATTTGTTCTTTAGCCAGCTGGGCTTGGAATTCTCAGGTCTTTGATAGCCGATACCAGATTTTCCTTTATGGTTCAACTTGGGAGAGGTCTGGTCATTATATTTTATCGACTCACAGCTGTCAGATGTCACACTGGCTTTGACAAATCTCATCTTATTGAACTTGTCGTACACCAGCTGTGACTGAGTACTTGTTTCTCCTTCACTGCTTTCACTACTATTGAAACACAATTCAGTTCTATCACTTGCTGGCTTCTGAATTCCAGACAGCTTATCAAGAGAAGCAGAAGACTTGGTCCAGGAGCTCATTGTCAAATTTAATTTTTCAATTTCAGCTTTGAGCTCACTAGATTCATTTCTCAACAGTTCATTCTCAGCGATCAGCTTATTCAACTCTATTTTCAAACTATCAGCTTCACCAAGTTCAACAGTACTTGGTTCTACTGAACTATTTTTCAAATCATCGTTTTCATCTTTAACTTCCTCGAATGTTTTAGAAAGCTTCCTGTACTCTTTGACCATATCATTAAGTGCACTGACAAGGTCTTCTAGTGTAAATTCAATGTTAGAGAAGTCGAATACCTCGTCATCAGATGTTTGATCAGCCATGAGATAGTGAACCTCCTCCTGTTCACTATCGCTTGATGAGGAACTGCTGGATGAAGAGTCTGAATCTGTGTCAGCCCAACTCTTGGTTCTTTCTTCAGCCATCAGTACTTTGCGATCTTTTATCACCTCTTGTCCTCATCCATCTGTCCTTGGATCTATCCTTTCAGCTTTGAGCTCACTAGATTCGTTTCTCAACAATTCATTTTCAGCTGTCAGCTTACTTAACTCGATTGTCAAACTATCAGCTTCACCAAGTTCAACAGCACTTGGTTCAGCTGAACTATTTTTCAAATCATCATTTTCAGCTTTAACTTCCTCGAATGTGTGAGAAAGCTTCCTGTACTCTTTGACCATATCATTAAGTGCACTGACAAGGTCTTCTCGTGTAAATTCAATGTTAGAGAAGTCGAATACCTCGTCATCAGATGTTTGATCAGCCATGAGACAGTGAACCTCCTCCTGTTCACTATCGCTTGATGAGGAACTGCTGGATGAAGAGTCTGAATCTGTGTCAGCCCAACTCTTGGTGCTTTCTTCAGCCATCAGTACTTTGCGATCTTTTATCACCTCTTGTCCTCATCCATCTGTCCTTGGATCTATCCTTGGATCGGTCGACAGTTCTCTCATCCGTCTTGTCATCTCGTTTGTATCGATCCTCCTTCTTTTCATCTCTCCTGTATCTATCATCAGTTCTCTTGTCATCCCTGGATCTGTCCTCCTTCTTTGGCCTATTGCAATCAGCTGCAAAGTGCCCTGGACGACAACAGTTATAACAATTCGAATCCGCATTAACTTTATCAGATTTATGAAAATTATTATAAGGAGTAGAAGGGTTGAAATATCTTCTCAAGTATTTCCCAAAATTCTTAACGAAGAGGGACATGACATCGTCGCTGAGTTGATCAGCCGTCTTGCTAGTGCTTGGAGAGCACTGTTCAGTTGTTGTAGTAGCTAATGCTTTTGTCGGCTAGGATTTCTAGGGTCCAGCTTCTGCTCTTGTCTCCAACTCGAACTCGTAAGATTTAAGGTTTGCAAACAAGTCGTGAAGCTCCAGCTTGTTCAGATCTTTTGATTCACGCATCCCATCGTCTTCATGTCTCACTCCCTGGGAAGCGCTCTCATCACCTTCAACGCTAGCTCTCTGTTGCTATATTCTTTGCCAAGACTCGTCAACTCAATAACAACAGCACTGAATCTTTCATCGAACTCCGTCATCGTCTCTCCATCCTTCATCTTTATCGACTCGTACTTCTACTGAGCAACAGTCAACTTGTTCTCTTTGGTCTCTTCGTTTCCTTCACATATTTGAGTCAGCTTTTCCCAAATATCTTTAGTTTTGACGCAAGTTTTGATCTTACTGAATATGTTTTTGTCCTTGTCCAGCGTCTTGAAAAGAATATCCTTGGTCACATGTCTAGATTCGCCTTCTTTTTATCCTCATTAGTGTACTCATGTCTGCTCTTCTCCAGAAACTGAGGCTCGCCGTTAGAAATCGCAAAGGCTAGGTTTGGCTTCATTATCTTCAATGGCCCTTCAGTGATAACCGACCACATTTCGTCATCTTGAGCAGCCAGATGCGCTTGCATGAGAATCTTCCAGTCGTCGTAATCCTCCTTGGAAAACATAGGAATCTTCTTGTGAGAAGTCGACATTTTAAAATATGATAAAGCACAAACAACAACTATTCAATACTGAGATGCTCTCTGATACCAATTGATAGGATCAATGTGGTTCGAAACATAGCTGCAAGAGTTCAGAAGGGGGGGTTGAATGAACTCTTGGTATTTTCAAATTTTCGAAACCTTTTAAAACAGTTTTACAAGCACCCGCTTAACTTAAATCCGAGTTACCAGATTTAAGGATCTCAGTTTAAATCAAATTTCTCGACTAACAAAAAGTGCGGAAAGAAGTCGATTAATTTGTGAACAATTAAAGCAATAAGTAAATGCGATAATGTAAAAGTTTAAGGGTCGAGAGTGTTTATGGAAGTTCGGATATCAATATCCTACATCTCCCCTCATTCCTTTTCAGGAAGGTTCCACTAGAAGATTTTATGGTTACAGGCCTTTTGCAAACACCCAATCACCGAGCCTCGCTCCAGGTGAACTCCTAGCAACGCCAATCACAAAGAAGTCGCAGTTGCTGTTTACAACACTTGATATGTTTGTCAAACGACTTTTGTGTAGCACGTTTGTTACAGACTCAATAAAATATGACAGTGAAATACAATGATTGTGAGTGCTGTAAATCTTCTGGTTTCTAAGCTAAGAAACTTGATTCAACACGATGAACCAGAAGATGAACTCGAAGATATTTTCTGTGAAAATCAACACTTGTGTTCTTCGAGTTTGTGAGCTTTTTGAAAGATAACTTCAACAGAGAGTAAGCTCGAGAGTGATGGAGACGATGAATAGCGAAAATGACAGAGAGCTTTTTCAGTTCAAATTCCAGCTCTATTTATATTCTTTGTCCTCCAACCGTCATTTGATTTTGTAAAGGAAACAAAATCCCTTTTGAAAATCTGTTAATCGTGCGACCGTGTATCCTGCTCCACCAAATGTAAATTGCACATCGTCAGAGCCAAAATGTCGTTTTCCATATTTGTGCAATCACCGTATAACGTCCTCTATAAATTATGTACTATTTACCCAAAATAGTATCGACGTTGTCTCCTTAATTCCAGGCAATATTAGGATTCAATCTTCACCATTGATTCTTTCCATTTTGAATATATAATCGCGTTTGAATCGATTTTTCGTTTGCGCCTGAATTCTCTTATTGTTAATACAGCTTTTCCTTTCTTGAAGAAGATGAATAGTTCATCGCTGCCAACTAAATATTTGCAACAACTGAGTGTCCAACTACTGATCGTACCAATGACTGAATGCATGTATAAACCAACGTCTGAATTCTAGCGCTAAGCCAAAACGCTGTCGTATCAACTAATCCAAACGACGTATTTTTGTTGTTCGTTAAGAAACATGCTAACACTTGAGTAGTTGCGCCTAATATCAAATCAACAACTGATTTGCAACAACTGAGTGTCCAACTACTGATCGTACCAATGACTGAATGCATGTATAAACCAACGTCTGAATTCTAGCGCTAAGCCAAAACGCTGTCGTATCAACTAATCCAAACGACGTATTTTTGTTGTTCGTTAAGAAACATGCTAACACTTGAGTAGTTGCGCCTAATATCAAATCAACAACTGAATCCCATCGGCTGAATATGCTCGCTACTGAAGTAGAATACAACTGCTGATCATAAAAACCAACGACTTATTATACCAACTGCTGATTAGATAACCAACGCCTGAATGGATACTCAACGTCTGAAATATCCCCTTTTTTTCAAATTGAGAATATGATAACTACTGGTTGCAACGACTGAAGGTTCCAACAACAATCACGACTGAATCAAAAGCACTGTAGCCAACTACTGAAATAAATACCCAACTGATGAATACATTCGCTACTGACGCGAATACCCCAACTGCTGAAATATGTTGACTACTGAAGTGAATATCCAACTGCTGAATCAATATACTTCTGACATAAGAACCCAGCGGCTGAATGAATACCAAAGTCTGATTGCGTAACCCTTGATCAACATCTGAATTGCTCTCACGACTGATATAAAAACCCGATACCAGAAACTAATAACCGTATATCTTCAACCTCTGAAATAGAAACCCATCAACTGAGTGCTTCAACTCAACTGCTGAAATATTCCCGAATACCAAGATCTGATATCTAACAACTGAAATATTCAAACACAATATCTGACTGATTCAAACCAACATCTGAAGTAAACTTTGCTCCAAACATGTAGTTGATCATTTTCAACGGCTGACTGTCCAAGTGTTATCTTTAACACGTCTTATTTTGTTATCACCAAAACTAATAAATTTTATCTTAACAATTAGCTTTTGGCCTAGTGGTAAGCGCTTGATCCTAAAAATTGGTATCAGAGCGAGGTCAGGGGTTCGAGTCTCCCAAGAAGCATTTTCTATACTTCTTGGGGGGGGATTGTTGAGTTAAGCGTGCAAGGGTGAGAACAGTACTGGGATGGGTGACATCCTGGGAAGTTCTCGTACGTCAAGCGGCTGACGTTGTGCCGCATGATTTGGTTGGCCATGTGGGCTGTAAAAGTGTGATGCCAGATCTTAACGGGTAATATTATCTCTGTTGGGGATAGGGCCGGTGGTAGGGGAAGGATAAGACTGATCTCTAAGGGAATTGAGACAGCACCAGCAGTTAGACACGCACCTCCCCTGACTCATGGGCCTAACAGCCCAACCCTAACGCACATAATAGGTGCACTCTGTGCTACCACATTATAAGGAAATAAAGTTGCACCTTGGCTAATAGCTATAGCTTTTGGCCTAGTGGTAAGCGCTTGATCCTAACACTAAGTTATGAAATGTTTTGATAGATTTCAGTTCCCAGACAGTTCCTTCTGTGTTTGTCGAGACCAGCGAAGGAGCAGATTGAAGAAGGCTGAGTTTTCCGTGCCATGGTGAGATCTGTTGAGGTAGAAACTGAGACCAGAGGTACAAATTGAGCTTCTGATTACAGCTGTGGCATAAGCGTGTAGTGTTTTGAAGAAAGAATGATGCTCTGTGGAATCTGTTTTGTGAATATTGTGCTTTACGTGAACATATGTGGCTCATACTTGAATTTATGTGTTCTGTTTACGTGAACTATGCATGTTGAAATCAGATTTGAATTTCTTGGCATACATGCATACATATTGAGCCTATTGATTGATTGAGAACCCGAGAAAGAGCCACGTTGTGATCGGCAGACAGATGTGTCATGCCTGAAAGGTCCAACGCTATCATCGAAGTGGTGACCGACTGATTGGTCGTGTCTGAATACCACCGAGCTGTGATGGGTAATTGAGTGGCCAGCCCAAGAAGATCACGGACCGATGATTTCCCCGGATGATTGGCTGTGCATGGTATAGAGGCTCGCCTTTGATTTGCTAGCTGACTCGTTGGCCTAGATTGACCAATTCTTTAACAGCCCTCATGCATTCATGTTTTTATTTACTACATGTTTATGAGTTGTTGTTGTCTTAGTGCTCTTTGTACTGAGGCTTGACCTCGTATTTCTTTTCCTGCTTTTGTGTTCTTGGGTCTATGTCGCCCATTGCAGGAGCTACAGGTAATCTGGCTGGGCAGAGTGGAGTTTTAGATATTAGATCCCCGTTTGGTTGAGTCCCAGTGAATTTATATTATGTATTGACCCAGGGGATGCCCTGAGTTTTATGTATTTTGGGGATCTGTATTTGAGTTTATTTGATTACCTGTATGTTGTTTGGATTTTGAGTAAATCCTATTTTAAGTATGTATTATTTTGAATGTATGCTTTTATTTTTCAGGCCCAAACATTTGAAAAATTTTTATGCCCTATTTTATGCTTCCGCGATTATGTGCTTAATTGTATTGTTAATCCTAGTTGATTAGCACGGGGCCTGATAAAATCAGATGGAGCTCCGTATAAGATCAGTTCAGAGCGTCTCAGTCAGAGATTAAGAGCAGTACAATTAAGTACAATTTAGAGAAGAGCGATTCAGATTACAGCTTGGAGAAGTTCAGCTGAGAGCTGGACGAAGTAGAGCATCGACCAACCAACTCAGAGGAGAACAAGATCAGACATTCAGATCGGAGAGAGAATCAGCACAGATTCGATCAGCTTAGAGAAGATTAAAACAGATGAGAACAAGAACATATCAGATAAGAAGATCGAAATAGATCAGAGTAGAATAGGGAAAAACGAAACAGCTTAGAGCAAGAGTCAGCTGGAACAGCCAAGAGCATAAATAACTCATATTGGAACAGATCAGAGCAGATCAGCTCAGGGGGTATCATCTCAGAGCAAGTCAGATCACGAGCAAAGCAGTTTGAACATGATCTTATGAGAAGATTGAATTAAAGTAGTTCAAACTTATTTGCTTCGACATGTCTGCATCAGTTTCAGAGCAATTACAAAGACATTAAATGGTCTCACCTACCTATGTACGATGAAATGACAACAAGGACATAATGTCAGAAACTTTACAGAAGCTTTTCAACGGATGGGAGATTGTGTCCAACGGTAACATAAGACCAGAGGCTCTATATATGCAAGCCGAACGGATGAAGAGCAATGACAAACAGAAGAGAAATAGAGAGGAAAGAAAACAGAGAGAAGACGAAGCAGTCGATGAGCATATCAAAAAATCGTAATAGTAAATATCGACTGCTGAAGCCTATCAGCTTTGGATGAATCACTTCTCATTGTGTGAGGAAACTCGAGAGTTTATACATTTTAATTTTTATATTCCTCACACACATATTCGCTCACACATTTGAGAGCTGAAAGCTGAATTGTAACGCCTAGAAATTCCTGACTACGTAGATATGAGTGCATGACTAGGGGGAAAATATTTTTTAGATGATTACATACCATTTTATATTATTTATTTATGATTTTATGTTGCATGATATGCATGTGTTATTTTTCAGCCTGCTTGAGTTACAGACGCGCGGACGAGATTAGGGCCGAATGGAATGAAAATAATTTGAGATTTTTAAGTTATGGGATTTTTAAGAATGAAATTATTTTATTTTAAGCAACAATTTATGAAAATTTGATTTTTTATGATTATTTTGGAGGGGAACCTATTTTTCGCCTATACGGGCTAGTATATTGAATTTTAAGGTGTTTTAAATTTGGAGTAGGCTTCAATCTCGAAATTCAAACCCTTTTGATGGCCTAGATAAAGTTTTAATTATATTTTTAACTAAAGAGAGGGGCTAGCATGTCTTTTTCCACTTATTATACTTAATTAAATAATATGTGTCAATTATGTCACATTGTATTATTTCTAAACACCAAGTTTCACCACAACCTAGCCCTAAATCATCAACCAGCCGTCCTCCCCTTCCCCTCCAACACAAAAATTTGAAATTCCTCCATTCTTGGTGAAGCTTGGAGATCCAAATCCGGTGGTGCCCGATCTCGCGTCTACAACGTCGGTAACTCACAAAACTCTACTCCAACCAAACCAGGCATGTGATATCTGTTGGGATCCGGATCGCGCCCCCCGGCGAGGCAGCGGAAGAACAGAAAAATCATGTCCGGGAGACGATCAATACTATAAAAATATACACGATATGACATTCATAGGGTGTTCAAAACACTACCTTGCTGGCAACTCGTGCCTGGCTCCGACCGGTTTCGTAAAGAAAACGGCACTTCACGGTAGACTGCGGTAGTTAACGCCAATCAGGCCCACGACCGGAGACTAGATTCCTTCGTCAGCCTGCACTAGAAGAGCTGACGAGATCTGCACGGACGGATTCTCCTCGTCAAATTTGGCCGGAACAAATTCCGACGAAGAGGCGGCGGCGACGGCGGCGGCGGCTCTTTGAGAGAGAGGGGCGCGGCTATTAGGTTTAGGGTTTTGCTTAAGTGACAAGTGTGTTATGATTGAAGTTAAGTCTAATTAAATAGACTTAAGTGTTGGACTTGGACCGGCCCAACGGGCCCGGGTCCAACGGATGAACATTCAGTTCATCGCCACCACCGAGACTTCATCGTAACTCCGATCGTCGATCAGATCGGACCGATCGATTCAGTTTCCAAAACTGAATACTATGATCTGAAAAACCATTTTTCAGAACCCCAGTGCAAAATGACCGTTTTGCCCCTCAACTTCGGGAAATCTCGATTTGACCCGAGTTGACTTTTAGGAAGTCGCACTCCCCAAAATCCTCTTCTCGTGCTCAACACATTGAGCTGAGTAATCGTAACTCCGATCGTCGATCAGATCGGACCGATCGATTCAGTTTCAAAAACTGAACACTATGATCTGAAAAACCATTTTTCAGAACCCCAGTGCAAAATGACCGTTTTGCCCCTCAACTTCGGGAAATCTCGATTTGACCCGAGTTGACTTTTAGGAAGTCGC
>KV012813.1:106455-125427 GCA_001598015.1 Dorcoceras hygrometricum
AAGTGCGACTTCCTAAAAGTCAACAGGGGTCAAACCGGGATTTGACTCTGTTGAGGGGCAAAACGGTCATTTTGCTATTTGGGGTTTGATAATCTGAAAAATTGTTTTTCACATCATAACATTTAGTTTTGGAAACTGAGTCGATCAGTCCGATCTGATCGGCGATCGGAGTTACGATGAAGTCGCAGCGATAGATATCGTCATTTGGACCCGGGCCCGTTGGACCGGCCCAAGTCTATCTTTAAGTCTATTTATTTAGACTTAATGACTTGATTACACAATTACAAAATATTCATAACCTAACCCTAAGCAAATCAGCCGCCCCCTCTCTTCTCTTCTCCCGCCGCCGCCGCCGCCGCCGTCTTCGCCGGAAAATTGGTTTCCGGCCAACTTGACGTGGAGAATCCGTTCGTGCTGATCTCGTCAGGGCTTCTAGTGCAGCCTGACGAAGGAGTCTCGGATCTGGTCGTGGACCGGATTGGCGATAATCTACCGCAATCTACCGAGAAGAGCCGGATTATTGTAATCACGGTTGGAGCCAGGCACAAGTGCCAGCGAGGTAACAAGCTAAAACATCCTATGAATGTCGTAGTATGTCATTAGTTTATCGTATTGATCGCCTCCCGGTTCTCTGTTTTTTGTTCTTCCGCTGCCTAGCCGGGGGGCGGATCCGGATCCGGAACAGATATCGCCCATGAAGAGCGTGATGCGCTTTGGCTGGAGGGGCAAGCTTAGCCCTAGGTTTATTGGGCCGTTCGAGATTTTGGAGAGGGTTGGTATTCTGGCTTACTGAGTAGCGTTACTACCCAGCTTAGCAGCAGTGCGTAATGTCTTCCATATCTCGATGCTGTGGAAGTATGTTCCGAATTCGTCTCATGTGTTGGATTTTGAGCCACTCCAGTTGGCACCAAATTTATCTTTTGAGGAGCGACCTGTGCAGACTCTAGCTAGGGAGGAGCGTAGGCTGAGAGCACGGAGTATTCCGATGGTCAAGGTCCGGTGGCAGAATCACTCAGAGGATGAAGCTACCTGGGAGACTGCGGCCGATATGCGGACGCGCGACCAGGAGTTATTTGATGCGTACTCAATTTCGGGGACGAAATTCCTATAAGGGGGGAGAGTTGTAACGCCTAGAAATTCCTGACTACGTAGAAATGAGTGCATGACTAGGGAAAAAAATATTTTTTAGATGATTACATGTCATTTTATATGATTTATTTATGATTTTATGTTACATGGTATGCATGTGTTATTTTTCAGCCTGCTTGAGTTACAGACGCGTGGACGAGATTAGGACCGATCGAAATGAAAATAATTTGAGATTTTTAAGTTATGGGATTTTTAAGAATGAAATTATTTTTATTTAAGCAACAATTTTTGAAAATTTGAGTTTTTATGATTATTTTGGAGGGGAACCCGTTTTTCGCCTATACGGGCTGGTATATTGAATTTTAAGGTGTTTTAAATTTGGAGGAGGCTTCAATTTCGAAATTAGAACCCTTTTCATGGCCTAGATAAAGTTTTAATTATATTTTTAACTAAAGAGAGGGGCTAGCATGTCTTTTTCCACTTCTTATACTTAATTAAATCATATGTGTCAGTTATGTCACATTGCATTATTTCTAAACACCAATTTTGACCACAACCTAGCCCTAAATCATCAACCAGCCATCCTCCCCTTCCCCTCCAACACAAAAATTTTAAATTCCTCCATTCTTGGTGAAGCCTGGAGATCCAAATCCGGTGGTGCCCTAATCTCGCGTCTACAACGTCGGTAACTCGCAAAACTCTACTCCAACCAAACTAGGCATGTGATATCAACTTCTTTTCTCACCATTTAAAGTATATTAGACTGTTTTCATGAAAATTGGTGTGAATTGAATGTGTTTTATCCAGATATATATCTCCTTGTTCAAGTTTCATGCATGCCACGAAAGTGCTTTCACGTCTCTCGACTTTATCTCATGTTGTTTCGGTTTGTGAAAGGACCAGGGGTCATGGATCGTGGCTAGATCGATGAGTGAGGTCCTAGGAGGTTCATGATGGTCCATAGGTGTTGATAAGTTGGATAGATCATGGCTGGATCGGGACTTGACGTGCGGCCGCACGGTATCACACGTCGTGGGTGGGCTGCCCGATTCAAGTGCATCGTTCGTGAGGTGTGGTGCACGGTTGGGGTCGTGGTTGGTTTCTATGGCACCGGATGGACCTGGGGGTGGTGCATCCGACGGGGCTCCGGCCAGGGTGGCCGGAGCAGAGTGTTCGACGTGTGTTTGTGGCGGCTGGTCGCGGCGGCGTCGAGGTGAACATTGCATGTGAGTAGGGTTTTTGGCGGTTGGTTCGGTTCAATTGAACCGATTTGGTTGGTTCGGTTGGATCGGGTCAATTAACCAAGTCTCGAGTCAAAATATTTTAAAGTTGGTCCGAGTTATTTTAATTATGGACCGGTTATTTTTATTTCTAAGTCAAAGGTCCAATTTTAAAGAAAATAGGCACATGTTTTAAAATTGAGTCAAACTTTTAAAATAATTAGAGTTATGTTTATTTTTAAGTTTTTAGTCAAAATTGGGGCCTTTGGAATTTTAATTAAATCAAAATCGATTTTTGAGATTTTAATTTGGTCAAAATCGGTCTTTTGGTCAAAACCGGCTTTTGAGGTCAAAATTGATTTAAATTGATTTTAAAAGTAAAAATTGAGTTTAACAAGCCAAAATTGATTTTAAGGAGTCAAAATTGATTTTACTTAGTCAAAATTTAGCCTTGATTTATAAAGTCAAAATTTAATGAAAATAGGCAAAAATTGTAAGAATGGGTGAACATTCATTTCATCGTTTGAGTTAAGAGTGATGTTTAGTCTAGAAGTAGTGGGTCAGACTCCTGAACCATTCCTTGACCAAAGTAGAAAAATGTAGAAGCCCATAAATGTATAATTAATTATATATGTAGTATGCTATGTACGTAAAGGTTTTAAAGGAAAGAATTAATTATACATTAACGGGCTAAGCTTTTAAACTTGCATAATTTTTACGAAATGCATGCATCATGAATGTTTTATGAATGTTAAAGACATGTTCTTTTAAAAGACAAAACCCGAGGGATTAAATGATTTGTGACAACTTATGATGAATGTATGATGAGCTATGGATCCATGTGTGATATCATGGTGAAGTGGCGACTTATGAGCTTATGGATCCATGTATGATATCATGGTGAAGTGGCAGCTTATGGATCCACGTGTTGATATCGTGGTGAAGTGGCAACATATAAGTGTGACATATAGGGATCCCGGCTCGAGGTCAGGTGAACCACACCGCCACGTACGTTGGTTTATAGATTGATCAATCGACTATGGTCACACTTCAGGATATGACTCATATGTTTTTCATGTTACGTTATGTCATGCCTTATATGTTATATGATATGTTATGATATGAAATGTATGAAGCAATATTTTAAGATCATGCACGCATTCATGTTTTTAACGTTATTTTATTACAAGTATGTGCTTGCATGCGATTTTGATAGAGCATGCTGAGCCTCTAGGCTCACTAGGTTTAAATGGTGCAAGTGATGATCCTGCTGAGTTTACACCGACTGACAGTGAGGACATCTGAGTGCCTGTTGCAGCAGTACCCCTTGACCGCAGCGATGTGTTATTGAGATGATACAGTTTTGGATGTTGGTTTTAAACTTGTTTACTTTCAGTATTTTACTCAGTTGATTTTTATACAGTATGGGTGTTTTAACGTTTTTAAATATTCCTTTCCTTTATCTATGTTTAGAGTATGGATGAGAAATATTTTAAAAGGGAACGAGCCACACTTTAAGTTTAAGTATTCCGCACATGTTTAAAAAAAATTCTAGAGTCTGGTTCGTTTCATGAATAGTTTATATGAGTGAATCACACCCCAAAACACACAAATCTATCTTGACACGAAGACGTAAAACTTAGTGTTTATAGTTTTTGAACAGAGAGTAAAGCATGTTCTTAGAGATGGAGTTGACACAGCTTGCGAGCTTGTGTGTAGAAGAGTCTAGGAGTCTCAGCTTTTGGGCAGTTGCTAAGTCCAAGCTGAGGTGAGTCTATACAATTGCTATAACATTAAAGTCTTCTAGTAGAGCCTTCCAGTTTGAAAGTAGGGGAGACGTAGGAGATTGAGCTTCGAACTTACATAAACAAATACGGCATACTGATTTTAATAGCTTTCTGCATTCATGTTTTCAAAGCTGTTTTTAACAAACTGTGTCTTAAACTTGATTTTTAGAGAGCAGAATATTTTCCGCCTTGGTTTTTTATACCAGATCTGATATACTTCTCGGTGCTCAAAAGTTTTCAAGAACCAGAGTTATTGCAGCTCATTCTTTATCTTTCAGATCGCGCGTATCCCTCCCCGATCTGTTTTCACTATAACGTGTGATCTGAACCGATGGTAACAAATTTACTTTCCGACAAATTTATTTCTTGCATATTTTATTTTCTGTAATATCTACCATTCTTTAAAATACTTTTTCTTCTATGTTCTTTTAATATTATGCCTAGTTAATCAAATAAACGGTCCGTTTGGTCAAATATTTAGAATTTTTATTGGTCAAGAACCTTACAGAAATTTCAATTTAAAAAGTGATTTTTTGCATGAAATAATCATATCGTACAGTAAATAACATTTTTTTTATGGAAAATTGTAAATCAGAGAAAAACCTTGCCTCACTATCCCGAGGAAGAAAAATAAGCTTGCTATTGTGATTACTATCTCAAATTTGCATGCATACAAAAAGGTCAGGATATTTAAAACAACAAATACAAGAGGTCGTCATAATGTATCATCCATATGTAAATTAAATAATCTCGGTGGTAATCTGAAATCATTCGTAGTTTTTTCAACATTTTCTATTTCAGTACATCCCACCAAAGAATCTACAACCTCCATTTGTTTAGTCAACTGAAATAAACATTGATAAATTTCATTAGCGTGATAATGTGACTTGTCTTTCACAATAAATTCATGCACATTCCACTGATCTCAATAGAGCTGCAACCAGGGGTCTTGTCTACTCCTCTCTCCCGCATCATCTTCCTCGCCTCCCGAGCCTTGTGCCACATATTCGATTCCGCATACATATTCGAACTTAAGACATATGTTCCACCATCAGTAGGATCCAGCTCGAGAAGTTCATGGCAGCTCTCTCTCCCAACTCGACATGTTTGTGAATTCTACAAGCAAAAAACATGGCTCCCCAAACGACAGCATCTGCTTCCACGGGCATGCTTTCAAGAAGCGCCATAGCCTCTTCCAAAAGACCAGCCCTACCAAGGAGATCCACCATGCAAGAATAGTGCTAATTTTTGGGGGAACTTTATATTTGGAGGTCATTTGAGAAAAAATTTTGAGGCCCTCTTCTACCAGACCTCCGTGACAGCATGCCGACAAAACCCCCAGAAAAGTAATTTCATCCGGCATTAAGCCAGCATCGATCATATGTTGGAAACAAGATAAAGCATCTTGAGCATCACCATGAAGGGCTATGCCACATATCATTGCCGTGTAAGTTAATGCATTTCTACCTGGAAGCTCAACGAAAACCTGGAGTGCTTTTGCAAGATTACCACACTTTGCATACATGTCAACTAGGCTGTTCCAAGAACGACATTCAGAGATAGGCTATGCTTCTCAATGTAACGATGAATCCAAACTCCAACATCCAGTGCTCCAAGTTGTGCACAGGCAGATAAACAGCTAACCATTGTCACTTCATCAGGATTAACATTCATGGATTGCATTTCATGGAACAAGGACAACGCTTCCTTACCTCGTTGTGCTTGGCAATAAGCACTAATCATTGCATTCCATGGGACGACATCCTTCTCCGGCATCTCGTTGAATAATCTCCTAGCAACATCTAGACAGCCAGATTTTGCATATCCCACTACCATTGTAGTCCAACTCACCATAGTCTTATCCTCCATTCTCTCAAATACTGCCTTCGCTTCCTCAAACACCCCACATTTCACATACACATCCATGAGAGCATTAGCAAGTGAGGCACTCATATTTAACCTTTTTTCCCTTATATACTGGTGGAACTCTAGTCCAAGATTCAGATCATCCAACTGTGCACATGCGGTGATTACTACAATCATAGTAATCTCATCAGGATTAATATTTCCTAACTTCATTTCCCTATACATATTTCAAAGCTTTCTTCGCATTCCCACTCTTAACATAGCCATTAAATCAAAGAATTCCAAGAAACCAAGTCCCTCACAAGACTTTCTCCAAACACCTTATTGGCTGCATCCAGCTCCCCACACGACACCAGGAAATGAAGAAAAGCATTGTGCACAAATATATCTCCTCCAAAACTCAATTTCAACACATGCCCAAAAATCTCATGCCCCATACGGTACAAAAACAGTTTCGAACAAACTTTAAAAAGCAAAGGAAAAGTATAATTATCAGGTCTCAAGGAAAGAAGTAATTGTTTGTACAAAAGCAAAGCTTCATGTGTGGTGTGTTTGTGCTTTCACTAAAAGCTTTAATGGTTATATTCCAGGAAAATGCATTAGGGCTTTGCATTTCAAACAATAACATTTTAACATAGTTAAGATCACCTCTCGGGGAGAGAGCACAAAAGACCACCAAGCGGCCGTAAGCTAGCCCATCTAAAATAAGTCCACTGATGATCATTTGGGATTGAATTTGCTTGAGGTGGGATCATGGAATTGCATTTTGCTTCAAGAAGAGAGAGAGTGGGGTTTGAGATAACAAATGCACAAGTTGTGTGCCAGCTAGTGGTGGTGGATTTGACAGTTGTTTCTTAGGTTTACTTCTCCGAGGCAGGAGAGGGTAATTATGAAGATTTGAACACAATTTAGAGTGCTGAGATAAGGACTTGAGAGTACGAGATTGAGGTGATTTCAGGAAGTGACTGAGCATTAAAATCGCAGCAAGAGGGATAGACCAAAATTACATTCACACAAGTAGGTTAGCGACCATCTGAATGACAGCTGGGTGTTGGTGTTGGTCTTGATATGCTACAGTTGGCTTAGCTAACATTCCTGCAGTTGCATAAGGATTACATATGATGCTGATATTTTAGGGCTGCAAATTAAGAATTCATCACCACTACTGAAGTAATCGAAAAAGGTATGTAAGCCATACAAGTATTTTGACCAGAAATCATACATGATTAATAGGACTGCATCTTATCACAATATAGATTCAACTGAACCATAAACTCCACCTGGAGTAGTATCGCCACAACTTCGATCATGACAGGAGAACCCCTCAAATAGAGTATTGTTTTACTTATAACACAACGAATGCTTTAACAAAATGTGCTATGGGCATATCTGCTACATCCACAAACAAGACATCTTTCCAGATTCCTACGGTAACAATTCCTAAGGGCTTTCAAAGTGTTAGAAAACTCTTATATCTTCAAGATCAATGTCCCTATTAAGTACTTTCTCACAGCAATCTAAATTGTGAAATCTCCACCAACCAAAGAAAAACACTATCTAAGCAGCAGATGTGGAAGTCTCTGAAATAGTCACTAGTGTTCAGGAGAAGTAAACCTTGTCTAACATGATGTTCAACATTTTCATCTTTGCTCTAATAAAGCAAAGGTAAAGTATGACATCTATATTTTCTGGTCATACAACAGTGGCAAACTAGCCATAACGGAGCAGAAAATTAAAATTGAACATGAAATCTGCATTGGAGTTTTTTCTTAACGATCAAAGAGATTAAGATCGTAAATCTTCAGAGCGTCGAATTTCAAGTAACCAGCTATTAGATACCTCAATGCAACCACTAAAATACTAGATCGCCATTGTCCTTGACTATTACCTCCACACCTATTCACCCCCTTCAAAATTAGATAACTACTTGGAAGCCAAAATTTTCAGTACAATCCGACTGTTCGGTCACTAAATTGACCTAAAGGTAAAC
Organism: Dorcoceras hygrometricum; assembly: GCA_001598015.1. Lineage (NCBI taxonomy): Eukaryota > Viridiplantae > Streptophyta > Magnoliopsida > Lamiales > Gesneriaceae > Dorcoceras > Dorcoceras hygrometricum. Next base: position 114,408 of record KV012813.1, read on the forward strand.
AAAATAAGCAAATAATAAATTCATACATATGCAAAGTGCCAGAATTCCAAAAAAAAAAAAAGGCAGAATAACAAATTAGATGTCAGATTTCATTATGCGCACAGTGACCATAGGGAAGTGAGAAGTGGCTCACACGACAGACAGAACAAGCAGGGTTGTGACAGACAGAACAAGTAGGGATGGCAACATACGAGGTGGGACCGATTTTACCATTATTATATATATATATATATATATATATATATTACGTAGTTTGAAAGATTTTTATTCTAACCATACGCATGAAATGATAGTAATATGATTTTTTATTAAATAATAATAGAAGTGTTATTTTTATTATATATATATATACACAAATACATTATTGGGGCGGGGGTCGAGGATTTTTGGGATGGATGTGCTATTACCATCCTCATCCCTATTTGATTCGGGGATATAAAATATTCCTCATACCCGTCCCATTTTAGTTTTTCCCCGCGGGCCCCCAAACCCGCGGGGAAGTTGTCATCCCTAAGAACAAGTGTATGTTTTATGCGCCCCCATGGGCACAGGCGAGTTGGTAAGACCTGGAGTGATGTGGGGATAACTTCCTCGACTTCACGAGTTCGATTCTCGTGTGAAGCATAATTCTCACTGAAATATTGTGGGGGTATGGGTCCTCTCCCCCGGATCTCTGCTTACTCGTACATATCCCTCGATTTACCAACCTGTATGGGCCAAGGGCCTCTGACCTATACAGAGGATTATCCCATTAATGGGTTAATTTTTCTAAAGTGTATGTTTATGCGCATGAAAACCTAATTCATGCAAAACTGGAGGGCCATACTCTATCTCTATATAATTAATTCAAATATACATTCATCAAATCGAAATTAAAATTCTGAGTTTAGATGGTCATTTATGTACTCCAATTATGGTCAATACTTAATTTCTTTTTTTTTTTTCAAGATCTCATAGAAAGAAAAATCCGACATTGACAACTTAAGACTGATGCTCTAATATCTTGTAAAATCATGAGACAAAGAAAATTTAGGACTCAAAAGATATGCACCTAACTTTCTATTTTATTCACTCATTTTGTGCAGAAAAATATTAAAATTATTCATAAATAATTTATTTACATTAAATTAAATTTTTAGAGAATAAAGTGTAATATGACAATAAAGGCAAAACTTAAAAAAAAAATAATGTTTTTTTTAAGTTGAATTTGGACTTCACTAGTAGTAACAAATCATCTTGTCTATCAAACTTTTTAAAACCATTACTGATATATAAAAATGTGTTTTTTCTATATATATATTTATTGACACCATTATATATTTCATCTCTCCTTTATTGTAACTAGTCTAGACTCGAATTTATGTCCACTAACTCTCAGTTCTGTTTTTTTTTTTCCATTACTCACCCAAACAAAAATCATAGAAAACAATACACAAACCACAAGTTTGAAGAGCAAACTATCGAGGCAATCCTTGATGGAAGTTGGTAGCTCAACAATGTCTCGTATGTGGCCCCCGATATTGCTAAAGTATCTGAGTTTATTTCGACAAATGTTGCAAAATATAAAATGGAAAAAAAAAAACGCTTAAAAAACTATACCTGATATTGTGGAGAGCAGACAGTCTGCATATGGACCGTGTCAATTCCTCACATGGTGTTGACCTTATATGTATGAATCCACCTCATGTGAGAGGATGGACATTGCCAGTACGTCAGCATCGAATAAATGCCAACGTGGAATTCGATGTCACTCATGTGGCATTGATATCGTTACTGTGTCTCAATATATGCACCTGGTGAAAAAATATAGTAAAGTAAATTGGATTCATTTTACTCCTATTCAACAAGGAGGAATATTTAGTTACAACACCGTTTTACTTATAGATGAGCTATCCATCGTTTTTCCCTCACGCTTTTATAAATTAAGATAAGATCCCCGATTAAACCTTTTCATTAAATATCCCTTTAGATCTTTATCATTTTGCTTATTGATTTAAAATGTATAATATCCAGTTTAAACTCCATATACACAACTCTATTTAATCTTTACAACAAAATAACAATAAGAACAATTTTTTTGGTGTACACATATAATGCTTTAGTTTATATGATACAATTAAAACCACGACGGACTCCTCTGCTACATTTGGTATTCCAAATTGTGCTTACCTTGCTCAAAATGGCCTCGTTCGCATGAATTATTAAAGATTAATCATACCGTTTGATTATTAAAGACGAATTTATTAAATATTAATCACACCATATGAATTATTAAAAATTAATCACATCATAGGCTATGTATAAACAAAATACAATAAATCACAAAAAAACTTTTGATCAATATCTTTTTTATTTGAGAAAATTTATCTCTAAGCATTATAGATGAGAAACAATTTATTATTTATATTTGTCAAATAAAAAAGAGATTAATAAAACATCTATAAATTATTATATGTTTGTATATAGTCTTTGATACGATTAATCTATGACAAGACATACCAACGAGGCTAGTTTTAAAAAATTGTAGCACGGCTTATGCATCAATTATAACAGAGGATTCCATCCCATAAAACTCTACAAGTCAAAAAGTTGCAGGAGTAAAACTTTTGTGCCTTGGTTTAATAATTCAGTTTCTTGCTTCCTCTACAATTGAAACTTTCTATTAAATTTTTATAACAAAAACAAACATATTTCATTGTGCAACAAAACTAATTCTAACTAAAAAAAGAAAACAAAGGGTGCTCTATTAGTGTATTCGCCCGAACAAGACCACTATGTTTAAAGCGTAAAAAAGCTCAACAAGGATTTCCAAACTTCAATAGAAATTAGCAATAAACACGAAATTATACAACTCAATCATGTATTTACAAAAATCACATTCTGTCTATGCTATACTAGAAATACTTGTTACATGATATTCGAAAAAAGTGGGGCTCTTGGATTTTTAATATATAAAACAAGACTCATGAAGTATGAGAGATCCAGTAAACTGAATGTGCTTCTCACCTCCGATGGCGTAGGAGTGGCCAGCTAGTACAAAGTCCCATGCGAATTAGACTCATGCGAACACCAATAATCTATAAAAAGAAAATAAGTCTCTAACACCAATAATCTATAAAAAGAAAATAAGTCTCTAACATCAGTTTCAATCTTCTAAGATTTGATCACAAGGATTTATATTCCTCGATCAAACGAGAAGCATGGAGGCGGGATGTTGGGACTGTTGCGCATCCAAGACTTTGTAAGTAAGCAACCTGTCATTTGACAAGAGGAAGAGGTAACATAGTAAGAGTTGGCAACAAGCAGACCACGTAATTTTATACATTATGGTTGTTGCGAACGTATATATGTAGACCATGAGTTGAATTCCATATTCTTTGTTTACCAACTGAAACAAATGTTAACTTCGATCAACCAAAATCCCTGTCCAAAGTGGAATAGCCTGTGAAATTTTGACAAAGGCCATCTTGGAGTTTTGCTGAATTATCTTTCCAACCAAGAAATTTTTCATTGCCTATAGTTGGTTGCCACGAACAAATTTTCATAATCCAACTAACAGATATAAGATTTTAGTGATGGAAAAAGTTCAAAATTTTGACCATGCATGAGCATGATGCATCTGTGCTGACAACTGACTAAAACTGTGGAGAACTGATCCAATTGGGCATGAGATACTGAAACCATACAGAGCATGAGATAATGAAAACTTTTTCAAGACAGGTTTAATTGCATGAGTCTTTTATGCCAACAGGTGACATGATTATACATAAACAACAGAAGATGGAAAAATACCTGCTTGGTAGTTGCTTCAGATGAACCCATCGCACTCTCGATTCTAAGTTTCTGAAAATGTTCCTGCATGAAGATATTGAAATGGCCAAAATACCCAACATAACCAAATTAGAAAAATAAGAACAATGTGTAGTCAAATGACCTTTCCTGCACAAGTGTTTTGGAAATTGACCTCCATTTCAATAAAAACACATGATCCCAAATGCGGCACCATGTTTAATGTAATGATGGTCACTCTTTTTTAAAGTTGGGAAGGAAAGGTAAATTTTCAAGTTGACCCGGGGGGAGAGTTTTTAGCTTGACCTAATCAGATCAGAGAAAACCCTCTTGGTGAAAAAACTAGGTTTAATTATACCCACCAATTGTTATTTGTTTGGTTACAAAGTTGTACGAAACAGAGAAAATAGATTTGACAAAATTTAAAAGAAAATAAAAAAAATAATTAATATACAATAACTGAATTGCTCTGATCCCCCTGAATATAGAAAAATACGTCTAAGTATAATGACTTGCCCAGATACAACCAGATTCAAACAAGTTTTGACCAAACCGATTTTTTCAATTGGGTTTTTTAATTTTGTATTTCCTTTTCTATCTAAACAATTATTGTGAAAGCTTGCTATTTGGGAACAATTATTGAATATCACGGATATGGGGGAGATTTGATTGTATATTTCCTATTATAAAGATTATGTCAGTTTCCTGATTCAAAAAAAGTGTCTATCTAGCTGTGTATTTCTGTTCCAAAATAGCTTCATTTTCCTATTGGTTTGCACTAATGATCTGTAAAGGGAGAGAACCTCAAGTTTCCTAGTCAGGCAATAAGTATATATACCAATGTGTACCAGAGTCAACGTAAATGGCCTTCAACAAAACAAAAGTAAAAGTAGTTTGTACCACAAACAATTGCAGATGGATTCCTTTTATGGCTTCAAAGGAATCACATTTCAGAAATTTCAAGTACAAATACCTGTTTTTCTCTCATTAAATGAGCACGTTTTTCGGAAGGAATTTGCTGCCACTTCAGTACCTTTATGATAACAATAAACTTCTCAAGTATTGAATATTTGTGCAAATCTGCAAGCATTACGCTCCTATTCCATTCTGACGGCAGAGTTTTGTCGAATTGAAGCATTCAATTTTTCCACTATTAATAAAAACGATACTTACTGATACTGCAAAGTGAAAGGCCTCGTGTGATGTTAGACAGGACTTCAGTTCACGCAAAACATCCTGATCAATGAGGAAGGGACTCCATAGTTTATAACTACACATAACAAACAAAAAACTGCATGTACATGAAACATTATGCAGATTTAAACCAACATAAGACCATATGAATCCTCTAAAGTGAGATAATAAACTAATCTACAAGGGTGTATAAGCTTTTCAGGCTCAAGCTAATCTTTAAATTGATTTTTTTTTTACCTAAATTCTGCTCAAATTTATGTCATAGCCTATAGGCCAAATTCTATCATTATTGCCCTTGTCTGTTAGCTAGTCAGCATCATCTATTAGGTATATTCACATGCATGGTTATTCTTGCTTTCTGTTGGCAGAGCTAGAGTGTTTTCCTCCACCATTCCTTCTAGTAACTTGACCACCATTCATAAATTAAGACCTTAAATGTTTTGATTCTCCATGGCAGCAGAAACTATAAATCACTTGTATAAATTATCACAATGAATCAACATAAATGAGGTCTGGACAGAGAATGGGGCTAAAGAGAGGTAAGAAAGGCAGGCTTCCTAAAAAAAAAAGATGAAATCTTTCATTGAAAGGCCTTCCTCCACTTAATGCAACTGGACAAGTAAACCAATTTGCAAGTTGATGCAAAAGAAGTACAGCTGGAGCTGAAAAACAGAACAAACATGTAAACTGAAAAAAGAGAATGTGAATGTATATATATATATATACACACTTAAATGGGGTACGACAACCTTGTGTGTGCAATTTTTTCCCCGCAGCCGCTCATCAATGACAAAAGCAACCTGCAAATGATGGAGAAAATAAACCTCGTGTAAGAAAACATAAAACATTAAATAGTTATTCCAGGTTTCATAACACCAGTCAGAAGAGCTGAAAGGAACTGATTTCGACCCATGCTTCAGTTTGAGAATGACGTACTAAATGACAACGTTTTATCATGTGGTGAAACCTATCCTTCAAAAAAGAATTGCAGCTTAGTTTATCAAAAATACACTCTGCATCATGGTAACAGATACACTCATGCCGGATATAGACAATTGAGAAACATATCAACTTCATAGAAAGGGTAAGGTCTGTATCAAAATTAAAACTGATTTCGAACTAAAGAATGCAATGAAACTTTCTAAGACAACATGGAGCTTGTATGCAAGAGTTGGAAGGATAGGAATAATGGCGTACCTTGTTGAGTAATCTCTTGGGTTCATGAAATGCAGGTTTCTTGGCCCACTGATGGAACAGATGCGAAACAACAGCCCTGTTCTCAGTATTGAACCTATAAAAGAATAATAAAAAATCAAAGTACAATTCAGTATAAATAGCTCTGTTAATCTATGCCACACCACCACTGGTAACTGTTGAAAGAAAACCTTTTGAGGAAGTTGCTGGTATAGAAGCTTTCAGTTGCTTCAATAGGACCATTTGATGCCTCTTGTAGAGGATTCTCCAAAGAAACATGCTGCATTGTATCGGTCTCAGTAGATTCCAGTTTCAGACTAACAGGAATCTGGTATGCTCCTGTTTGCTCAAGTTTCTGGTAACTTGGATTTGAACCCACTGAATTCAGACCTTCCTAAACAAAATAGACACACCAGAATATATCTCATGACTATAAATAAAAGTTCAGCAATGAACAACTAGTAAACACCTTTCTACAAAAGTATACTTGACAAATCCGCATTAGTTATGAAAACATTATATGCTATGCATGATGCTAAAAGGACCTTTTTTGTGAAATGTTGTTACCACTGAAGATTCAGTAGACAACAGTGACAAGTTTAGGCAAGTTTTTTAGTCTAATTTCCAAGGGTTGATTAAAATGGCTGAGCATGTAAATTATATATAATCACACTAAAAGGCACCAATAACATTTTATCTGTGGAAGAAACAAATGACTATTTACAGAACAATGAAATTTCTTGAGTTTTATACAGGACATCTATCTGCAGAAAGAAGTTTGTGATGCAACATGTAAAATTATCATTAGAAAAACGCCCGGCGCATTCAGAGTGGGACTTACCAGTTGGTAAATAGGAAAATATGGCAAATCATACATACAAGCAAATACTCACATACCATACATCAATTTGAACTAAGTAATATGGAGACTAAGTTGGACGCTCAAAGACATTCCGGAGCATCTTAATTCTAATTTCTGACATAAATGGGAAAAGTATATAGAAATATGTCATTGAATGGAAGAGTAGAATAGATAGTGAAGTATCAAATTTTGTTTTAGCTTTTTAAGATAGGATTTTATTGTGAACATTTTTCAGGAATTTCCGTTCCTTGGTTGCTGAGTTTGAGATTCTCACTGTAACCTATTTAATAGAGTAGTATTCAGTCAATGAATATACTGAAAATTTATCTCACTCATTTTGTCCCACAGTTGTATAGGAGTCAGAACAGACATCGATTATTTTCTTTAAGTAAAGATGTATATAATTTGTTAGTTAGATCTTTTGTAATAATGGCAGAACAATAACCCCTTAATTGAATTTTCATTTCTTTCTTTTTCACAGCATTATCTGAACAATCAGTTTGTAGTAGGTTATGACAAAAATTTGAGCCCAGAGTTATGGAAAAACAGAATGTCCACTCCATGAGTTTTCCAGCAAATTATTGATAACAGAATCATGTCCTATAGAAAGGAAAATTTCACCTCAGTCTCCAGTAGATGATGCGGTAGTTCTCTAAGAAAACGAGATGGTTGCAGAACCTGAAAATTAAGGGTGCGGAAGCTGAGAAGGAACAGGAAACAAAGAAATCAGAAGCTTTTTGGATATTTACCTGCCAATTGGAATCCATAATTACATAGAGAATAAAAAGTTTTATACGTGCACGGGTCATTGCAACATAGAACAGACGTCTCTCCTCCTAAAAGTGGCAAAACAAGTCAGATAACTAAAATGACTTCTGATGATAAGTTCACATTGATGTTTTTCATCAAACATAAGGTACCTCAATAGAGGCACCATTCTCACTTAGAACACCATTGAATTCATGCAGCAAGGGAACCTCTGTTTCATTTGCCTGATAATTTATCCAAAACAAGTGTCAGGTCCATAATGCTAACTAAAAACAACACCCTTCAAGATAAAAGCATCAACTGCAACATATAGTCATGACAAATACTATGACAATAGAAGCCACGAAGATGCATCACCACACCAGTAAAGGCAAGATAGCTGCTACCTTTACAATGAAAACTGTGTCCCATTCTAAGCCTTTTGACTGCCAGAGGAAAAGAAAGAAGCAAAAGAAAAAACTCAAGAAGTGAGCACTTGCAAAAGCACGACAGAAGACTAAATGTCTATACAGTCAGAATGTGGCAGAACCTGATGGATAGTAGTAAGAGTGACAGAGTCTTTATTGTCATGCTTTCTTGATTGAAAATTTTCTCTTTCACGTACAGAAATGTGATCAATAAAAGCTTTTAATATAGTCACACAACCTTTCCCCTCTGCCTTACCACCATTTCCACCATCTGCAACATTATATATTGTTGTCAAAAAGACAGACACATCAGCTAGCAGATACTGCAACACCTGCACATTGGGATAACAAAATTAGTCCACGCAACCAAGAAATTGTACTTGCCACACTTTAGAAGGAAGATGTTATGCTAAGTGTCGAAGATAATTATTAGATTATCTTTTCATCTTAGGATTGGATTTATTTGTATTTGGATTTAATAATCTTATCTTTCAGAAGAATAGGGTGTTAGGTAGATAGAGTCTTCTAAAGATCTGATTTATTTCTATTATTTTGATATTAAAACATGGTATTTCCTCCAGCCCACTTCGCGCTTCATTTTTACAACATTTGATATTGATAGCCTTATAAATACTCGTACTGCCATCTGCTTCATTGAATATTAGAGAGTTAAAATGAAACAGAAGAAAGAAGTCCAAGCTTACAGATCGAAGATCATTATCCTCATTTAGCAACTTGCTTCCATCAACATCAAGAACTGCTCGTTGTTCAAGAAGGAATTTCTACAGAAGCAGATAATAGAAGCAAAAGTTCTCTTGTCAAAAAAATAAATAGGAATCTGGGGTGGAGGGACTGCAAACGGCATATTGCAAATGAAAAATTAGAAGCAGAAATCTAACCAAAACTACTTTCTTTATTTCCTTTTTTGGTAATGCTACCAAGAGGAATAGGGGTGGGGTTTGGCGGACCCCTAAAGTAAGCTTTGCATTCACTGACCCAAGCTTTATCAAAAACATCCATGACTTCATATCAATTTTCAACAGAGTGAAATACTTGGCAGAAGTGTAATCGCAAAGTAAAATCCGAGTCAAAATGCGTATTTAACAGTAATCCTACCTTCAGGCCTAAATTTATGAAATCGTGGACATTTGAAAGTCCATGAGATAAACTGTAAACAATCTTCTAAATTAGGGAACAATCTTCTAAATTAGGAAACAATCTTCTAAATTAGGGAACATAAAGGTTGATTAGGTAGTGTAATCTTTGTATAATCTTTTAAGATAGGAAGGTTAGATTTGTCTAATCTCTTTAATTAGGGAAGTTAGATTCTCTAGATTTTTTGTTGTACTCTATATAAGTTGTAAAGTTGATGAATAAAAATAACAAGTTCATTCCTTCTCCTTTTCTCATATGGTATCAGAGCAGTAGACTCTTGATCCTTCCTCTTCATCGCGTCTCTCCCTCGAGCCTTTTTTTTAAGAATCATGTCTAATAAACCTATCATTACCGGAGATGCCACGGCCGAGAAACCCTCTGGCGCTTTTGGGTCAATCGCTCCCTTCACTGCTGATCAAATAGAGCAAATTGAAAAATATTGTCGTCTCCTCCGAGAAGCTGCGATTAATCCTCCATCCGCTCCCACCCTCGGGTCTTGCTCCTTAACCCAATCTGGTATAGCCAACTCGGCCCTTATCTCTCGTTCTTCGCTACCTTGGATTATTGATTCCGGAGCCTCCTTGTGTTAGTGATATGACAGTCAAGATAGCGGATGGTTCATTCTCTCGTGTCCATGGCATTGGCAATATTATCGTGTCCAAGGACATTACTTTACGAAAAGTTTTATTTGTTCCTTCCTTACAGTGTAACCTCATTTCTGTAAGCAAACTCACTCGTGACTGTCATTGTTCTGCTACTTTCTCACCTGATTCATGTCACTTTCAGGACCAACTATCGGGGAAGACGATTGGCAGTGCTAGGGTTCACGACGGTCTCTATTACCTTGAACAGTCTCCGTCTGATGGTCTACAGTCTTTTCTTTTTGTGTTCAGTCTAGGCCTTCCTCCTCTGTTCAGAATATCATGTTACACCATTACCGACTAGGACATCCTAGATTTCCCTACTTATCTCGTTTGTTTCCATCATTATTTATTAATAAAAATTACATTCACTTCGATGTGAATATTGTGAATTGGAAAAACATACCCATGCCCCGTTTTCGAAAAAACCAATTACACCATCTACACCCTTTACGATTATCCACAGCGACATTTGGGGGCCATCCAAACAGCCAACTCGTCATGGAAAACGTTGTTTTTTAACCGTCATCGATGACCACACTCGATTACATGGGTTTATCTCCTACACCATAAGTCTGACATGACGTCCATATTCCACAATTTCCACAAAATGATCCAGACCCAGTTTACACCAATATTCACACTCTCCGCACTAATAATGGTAAAGATTACTTCAATACCATTCTCGGTGAGTACTTAATGAGTCATGGAATTATTCACCAAAGTACCTGTGTCGATACTCCTCAACAAAATGGCGTTTCCGAACGAAAAAATCGCCACTTGCTAGAAGTGGCTCGTGCTTTGATGTTCACTATGAATGTGCCTCAGTAATTATGGTGGGATGTCGTTCTTACCGCAGCCCACCTCATCCATCGCCTACCTAGTCGACCGCTCAATTTCCAAACACCTTTGTCTTTGCTGGCACGATCTTTTCCTCACATGTTAGCATAAACAAACCTCCCTTTAAAAACCTTCGGGTGTACTACCTTTATCCATGTTCATGATCATTA
>KV012813.1:138547-168674 GCA_001598015.1 Dorcoceras hygrometricum
CCCCCTCGGTAACCGTGCATAAAATCTCATTATTTTGGAAATTTTGCATAAAATAAAAATATTTTGCTTTAAAATATGTCTAAGGACTAAAACATTTAAATATTTTCGATTTGGTCGTCTCCGGACTCGTCCCCGCTTACCGGTCTCAAACCGTACCGTAAAGCTATATGCACACGTAACACATAAAATCATCATATAAACACATACATGACATGCAAATCATATTAACATAAGGTTTTACTCCCAGTCATGCATTCAATTCATGTAATTAGGATTTCTGGTCCTCACACTCTCCCCCACTAGAAATCGATTTCGTCCTCGAAATCAGTTAAGTCATCAAATCAAAATCACAACAACAAGATAGCTTATTCACGACACACTATACTAGACACCATTCCTAATATATTCATGCCATACTGTCTAGCACAACTCAACACTCAACAGAATCTCAATTTAGCAGCAACATCACTTAAACCACAAAATCAATCAAGCTAGAAGTTACCTGAATGCTGCTGTCATGGTTCAAACAGATGAGGCCACTCTTGTCTCATCTTTTCCTCACCTTCCCAAGTAGCTTCTCACGTCCATGCTTGCTCCATTGAACCATCACCAACGGTATCACCTTATTCCTCAACTGCTTCTCCTTCCTGTCCAGAATCTATACTGGATATTCAACATAGCTTAGGTTCTGGTCCAGCTCTACTTCATCAGTCCTCAGCACATGGGATGGCTCTGGCTCATATTTTCTCAACATTGACACATGAAACACATCATGCATCACATCATTCATCGCTGCTAACTCATCAGGCAGCTTCAATTTATAAGCCAACTGTCCAATCCGCTCAACAATCTCAAAAGGACCAACGAATCTAGGAGCTAATTTACCCTTAAATCTGAATCTCATAACACTCTTGAAAGGAGAAATCTTGAAAAATACACGATCGCCAACCTCAAATTCTAACGGTCTGCGTCGCTTATTGGCATAGCTAGCATATCTATCTTGTGCAGCTTTCATCCACCCCGAATCAACTCAACCTGATCTTTCATATGCTGTACAAATTCAGGAGAGAAAGCTGTCTTTCACCAACTTCCTCCCAACAAATCGGTGATCTACACTTGCGACCATACAAAGCTTCAAACGGAGTCATTCCAATGGTCACTTGGTAGCTGTTGTAAGGAAACTCCACTAAGGACAAAGCATCCTGCCAGCCACCACTGAAATCCATCACAACTGCACGCAGCATGTCTTCTAAAGTCTGAATGGTCCTCTCAGATTGGCCATCTGTCTGGGGGTGATAAGCAGTGCTCATCGCCAATCTCGAACTCATAGCTGCTTGCAAACTCTTCCAAAATCGAGAGGTGAATTTCTGATCTCTATCTGACACTATCGAAACAGGCACTCCATGCAATCTAACGACATGGTCGACATACAATTTAGCCATTTTCTTCATCGAGCACCTCACATCATAGGGAATGAAATGGGCTGACTTCGAGAGTCTATCAATTACCACCCAAATTACATCGCATCCCCTATTCGACCGAGGTAGATGAGTCACAAAATCATGACGACGTGCTCCCAATTCCATTGAGGCACTTCTAAACTCTGCAACAATCCACCAGGTCTCATTCTCTCGACCTTGACCTGCTGGCAATTCAAACATTGAGCAACAAAACCAGAAATGTCGCTCTTCATACCTTCCCACCAGTAGTGAGACTTCAAAGCATGGTACATCTTCTCCCCCGAATGTACGCTATAACGACTGCTATGCGCTTCATTCAAAATAGTCTCTTTCAAATCAATCAAGTTAGGGACCACCAATCTACCATGAAATCTCAGACACCCATCCGAAGCAACAGAGAAATCTTCAGACTGACCATTCTGGGCCTTAATCCTCAACTCATGGATATACGGATCAGTCCTCTGCGCCTCTTTGATGTCACTCACAATCTGTGGTTCAACCTAAATCGAAGAAACAATGAAGTACTGATCGTTCGGCTGGAATCGCCAACCAGAAGTATTCAACTGCTCGTGGACTCTCGAGATACTCAAGGATGTTAGCATCGCAGGCTGGGCTTTCCTACTCAAAGCATCGGCTACCAAGTTCATCCGCCCAGGCTGATACTGTATCTCGCAATCAAAATCCTTAAGCAACTCCATCCAACGACGTTGCCTCATAGTCAACTTCTCACGCCCGCGCGCTATCGCTAACAGCTGCCTCTCGCTACACTCTCACTGCTGAGTTGACTAGCGTTGACATCTGATCATGCTACTACTTAATACCAACATTTGAATCTTACCACTGCTGAGTACTCACTACTGAATACCCGCAAAACCTTGCGCAAGAACACTGCTGGCCTATCTTCTTCCAGCGATGAACCTCACGTCTGAATTACTATTGGAATCATTTCCCGATAGGAAAAATGCAACTACTGAACTCCAAATTCGACGCAGATCTCACTCGATAACCAACTTCTCACTGCTGATCACTCTACGTCTAAATCTGAGCAATCAGAAATCACAACTTCCATGAAATCTTAATCCAAAAGCTGATTAGCCATTAATCATACTTAACAGATTTCTAGTCCTCACACAAAACAATCGTGTCGGGGTTGAGGGACGAGAAAAGCGTAGACGCTTCCACTCAGGTAATGGGCCAGAAGCTCCCTAAAGTGTATACAGTAAGCCCTACTGGGCTCGACCCCGTCGGTCAATATTACCATTCACAAATTGAATGGCAAAAATTTCTTAGAATGGGCGCAGTCCATCAAATTAATCATTGAAGGTAAAGGTAGACTTGGGTACTTAACAGGAGATACCCGAGAACCAGAGAAGGATGACTTAAGGTGGAATTCGTGGAAATCAGAAAACTCGATGGTTATGGCATGTCTAATAAACTCCATGGAACCATCAATTGGAAGAACGTATCTATTTCTACCCACCGCTAAGGGCGTATGGGACGCTGTGAGGGAGACATACTCTGACTTGGAGAATTCTTCACAGATATTCAAGCTCAAAACTAGGCTGTGGAATTCAAAACAGGGAGAGAAGAATGTGATTGAGTACTACAATGAGATGCGCGCATTATGGCAGGAACTGGACTTATGTTATGATGACGACCGGGAGTGCAAGAATGCTGACAAAGTTTTATCCCAAGGTATTTGCTTTAACCCGAGGGATGGATGTTAGTGTTTTATACTGCTATTTTGATATATAAAGTAGAATTTTAGGGTCATAGGTCATATAAATAAGGATTTGGGGTATAGGTTATTCCTCTGGGTTAAAACATATCCTCACTCCCCAGGGTTCTGCAGGGTTCGGGGTAATTTGAGTTTTTTTTAGAGTTATATCTCCTAAAGGGTGGATGGATACAACGTCAAATATCATAAGCGTATGGAGAATGATCGGGTCTTTGTATTCCTTGCTGGACTAAACCGGGAACTCGATGAGGTTCGTGGCAAAATTCTGGGGAGGATGCCTCTGCCATCTCTAAGTGAAGTATTTGCTGAAGTAAGGGGAGAAGAAGGCAGACGTCGAGTCATGTTAAAGGACAAGCCCTCAACTGTACCAGAAGTTTCAGCCTTGATATCCGGAAATCCTGCCACAGAAGTGCCTGCCTTGGTGTCTCGCAATCTTGGCAAGTTCGCCACCCATCAGTCTCGACCAGGTCCGAAAGGGGAAGGAGTCAAATGTGAGTACTGCAGTAAGCCGAATCACACAAAGGAAACCTGCTCGGACTTACATGGCAAATCAATTCGACAAAAGGTCGGGAATCTAGAGCCCATCAGTCTGGTGTCGAGGAAGAAGCTGGGGTCTTCTCAGGGATGCCTACTTTCAGTAAAGAACAACTTGGCCAACTGTATAAGCTGTTCAAATCTCCGCAGTTCACTAAGCCCGCGCCTGTCACATCCTCTATTTCCGTCACTCAACAAGGTTCTTCTTTCCAGCCTATGGCCTTCCATGTTTTGTCCCCTGATATTCCATGGATTGTTGACTCTGGGGCTATGGATCTCATGACTGGATCCTCTGGTCTGTTTTCTTCTTACACTCCGTGTGCAGGGAACAAGAAAATTTGAATTGCTGATGGTTCCTTATCCCCCATTGCTGGAATAGGATCCATCGCTATCTCCAAAACCTTGAATCTACATGATGTTCTTCATGTTCCTAACCTTTCCTGTAATCTATTGTCCGTTAGTAAACTGACGACCGGTATTAAATGTTGTGTTACGTTTTCCCCTCATCTGTGTCAATTTCAGGATTCGACCTCGAGGATGATGATTGGCAGTGCTAGGGAGGACGGAGGACTCTACCACTTTGAAGCACATCCCTCACATAGACAAGCCCAGCAATCCAGTGTCGTGCCACACTCATGTACAGGAGGATATTTTGTTAGTGTATCATAGGCTAGGACATCCAAGTTGTCATATTTAAAACTTATGTTTCCATCTTTATTCAAGAATAAAAGTATTGTTGAACTGTCATGTGATGTGTGTCAGTATGCCAAACACCATAGAACATCATTTCCGAGTCAGTCATATAAATCATCTGCCCCGTTTGTTCTTGTTCATAGTGACGTCTGGGGACCGTCCAAAATTCCTACCAATTCTGGAAAAAAATGGTTTGTCACATTCATAGATGATCACACTCGTATGTCCTGGGTATACTTGTCGGGTGAGAAATCCAAAGTTGATGCAATATTCAGACTCAATTTCAAAAAACAATTAAAGTGCTTCGCAGCGATAACGGGAAAGAATACGTCCAAAATTCCTACCAATTCTGGAAAAAAATGGTTTGTCACATTCATAGATGATCACACTCGTATGTCCTGGGTATACTTGTCGGGTGAGAAATCCAAAGTTGATGCAATATTCAGACTCAATTTCAAAAAACAATTAAAGTGCTTCGCAGCGATAACGGGAAAGAATACTTTAATCATATTCTCGAGGATTTCCTTCAAACACGGGGGATCATTCATCAAAGCCGAACGAAAATATCGGCATCTCCTCGAGGTGGCAAGGTCTCTTATGTTCGCTACTGGAGTGCCTAAGTACCTATGGGAAGAAGTTGTTCTCACTGCAACATATCTCATTAACATAATGCCATCTAGGGTCCCCAACTTGAGGTCACCTATATCACATTTAACATCTGATTTACCTCTTAGGGTGTTTGGCTGTACAGCTTTTGTTCACATGTCTGATCGAGATAAATTGGATCCCCGAGCCTTAAAGTGTGTGTTTGTCGGCTATGCTCCTACACAGAAGGGGTATAAGTGCTTTGACCCTCACACTAGGCGATTTTTTGTGACAATGGACGTCACATTCTTTGAATCCCAAGCCTGTTTCACTCCTTTTCAGGGGTAGAGCTTACTTGAAGACTCTTCGTTTCCGGGCTTTGTACCTCATCATCAGCGTCAATCTACTGGAATAGATGTTAGCATGAGCATTGAACCCACAACACTAGAGCTAGAGTCAGTTCAAAAGAAACCTGAAAAACAGTTTGATCACGTCTATGTGAGAAGAAAACTCAATGGAAGGAAGACCTCATGACTCCACACATTCATGAATCAAACCCGAGAGGCGAACCTGACATTACAGCCACTCCACGTCAAGGTAATGACTCTGATGTATCTCTAGACAACATCGGGACTCACATACCACACGAAATTCCCATTGCATTGAGGAAAGGCACTAGATCTTGCACACAACATCCCTTATCTAACCAAATGTCATATCAAAATATTTCTAAATCATACTCTAGCTTTATATCCCAATTACACTGTGTGGAGATTCCTAAGTCTATACAAGAGGCCTTAGCTGTTCCGCATTGGAAGGCAGCTGTTCTTGAGGAAATGAAGGCTGTGGGAAGGCAGCTGTTACTTGAGGAAATGAAGGCTGTGGAAAAGAACCAGACTTGGGAGCTAATGTCTCTACCAAAGGACAAAACAACATTGGGCTGTAAATGGGTGTTCAACGTGAAGCTTAATGCTGATGGATCACTGGAGAGGTACAAGGCCAGGCTAGTGGCCCGAGGATTAACTCAAACCTATGGAATTGATTATCAAGAAACTTTCGCTCCAGTGGCAAAACTTAATACCGTAAGAATTCTACTCTCTATAGCTGCCAACCTCGAATGTGGCCCCTGCATCAATTGGATGTAAAGAATGCCTTCCTCAATGGGGAACTGGAGGAGGAAGTGTATATGGATGCTCCTCCGGGATTCGAAGATCAATTTAGAGGAAAAGTGTGTAACCTGACAAAATCTCTCTACGGATTGAAGCAATCGCCTCGCGCATGGTTTGAGAAATTCTCTAAATCAGTCAAACACCAAGGCTACACCCAAGGACAATCCGACCACACTATGTTCATAAAATGGTCTGACTGGAAAAGTAGCAGTTTTGATCGTATATGTTGACGACATAATCTTGTCAGAAAATGATGAAGAAGAAATTTGCAGACTAAAGAAGTGTCTGGCATCAGAATTTGAGGTCAAAGAATTAGGCCCCTTGCGTTATTTCCTGGGAATGGAAGTGGCAAGATCGAAGAAAGAAATCTATTTGTCGCAGAGGAAGTACATACTCAACTTACTTGAGGAAACAGGAATGACAGGATGCAGAGCTAGCGACACACCGATTGATCCCAACCTGAGATTGGGAAGTATAACTCAAGGTACTCCTGTGGATATAGGGAGGTATCAACGGCTTGTGGGGAAGTTATTATCTCGCTCATACACGACCTGATATCGTGTTTGTTGCATGGTGAGTCAATTCATGCATTCGCCAAGAGCATTTGGAAGCCGTTTACAAGATCTTGAGGTACCTAAAGAACACCCTGGAAATGGACTATTGTTCAAAAGGTCCAGCCAGAGGAATATAGAGGGCTTCACAGATGCTGATTGGGTTGGATCAATTTTTGACAGAAGATTAACATCAGGATATTGTATTTTTCTATGGGGAAACCTAGTCACCTGGAGAAGTAAAAAGCAGAGTGTTGTGGCCAGAAGTAGTGCTGAAGCTGATGGAGTATGTGAACTACTATGAGTGAAGAAAGTTATTGAAGAACTGAAGTTAGAAGTTGAGGCTCCGATGAGACTGTTTTGTGATAATAAGTCGGCTATTAGTATTACGAACAATCCAGTACAACATGACAGAACTAAACACATTGAGATTGATCGACACTTTATCGAGGAAAAGCTGGAAAGTGGAGCAATATGCATGCCGTATGTTACCACAGAACAACAGATTGCTGATGGCTTTACTAAAGGCCACTTCCAACCTAATTTTGAAGACTTCAAGAGCAAGTTGGGCATGATGGATATCTTTGCACCAACTTGAGGGGGAGTGTGGAAATATGGAAACACAATCTCCTATTTATAGAAGATTGTTAGTATATCTGGATATATGGAAACACAATCTCCTATTTGTAGAATGATTATTAATATTGATTTTGTTCCTTATGTGTATAGTTATTTTAGGTTAGATAATATTCTAGTGGTAGAATTAGCTCTATGTATCTTGTATATATAGGAGATCTCTATATTGATTACGTGTGGAATAAACATAACATTTTTCCAGCAATTTTCTCCTTTCCCTTCCACCTAAATTGTCTACAATACCTTTGACCCTGAAGCGTTGTCCGTAATAACATCCTTTGAATTGCACCTTTTTGAATTATTTCCTATGAGAATTGATGCCGCTTCAACAATACAGCGAGTTGACCTATAATTTTTATTTAGTCTCACCTGAAGAAATGAGAAGAAGAAAGTTGTTAACACACCTGCATTTTCTAAACATAGCAGCATTTCAAACATAGCTAATTAGTTAACTGGGAAAAACACAAGGCTAACCTCTTTGTATGTTGGAAAATCTTTTCTAAATGCATCAAATCCAGAAATATCAGCGCCATTAAAACTAAAAATTGACTGCAAGATTGGTAAATTCATAAAAAAGCAAGAGAATAATTGGAAATTTACTCAAAGCTAAATCAAGAAGCACCAAGTTTCCAATGAACAAAGTATCAAAGATGAAATGAACCTGATCTTCATCGCCAACAATGGTTATACGTTTATGGGATGCAAGGATCCTCAGCAAGCTATATTGCATGCCACTAGTATCCTGGAATTCATCAATCACAATTGCTTTCGACGATTCTTGACACTCCTCAAGCACTGCAGCCGAGAATACAAAATAATTATAAGGGTCATTACCCAACAAAATTCACCGCAATCCCTATTTAATTAGTTCATATGACATAAACCTTCTGGAAAATCTGTCAGTAGCTTCACAGAATGTATGATGAAATCATGGTAGTCCAAAGCATTGCAAGATTTCAAAATGTCGTTGTAGTTCTGGAGAATTGTAGCCTGAAGCAGATTTTAAAGTTTTAATACGACGGATAAATTCAAATGAGCAAAAGGAAAGAGACAAAAAACTTACTCCTGTTTCATCACCCACTTTGCGCAGATCTTCAGGTGACCTTCCAAAAGCTTTCGCCTGAAATATAGTATTCCCATCCATACAAGCAACACAACAATGCGAGATACAAAAAGAGAAACATGTCAAACTTAGTTGAAAGGTTAATTGTTTTATTTTTCAATATCATGTGTATCCATAATAAAATTATGTTACATGCAAGTAACAAAAACCAACTCATAATTCTGTAATGGGATTATTACTTGCACCCCATAAAATGTTAATCAAACTCCAACTTATGTGTTTCGCGAACTAATTGCCTAGATTGACCCCATATAAATGTTAGTTAATTTTTCATTGTCACAATAGCTACTATAAAAATATATACTTAAATTAATCATAATTTTGGTTGTGTAGTAGTAATAACCACCGAATTTCGTCTCATTCTTTAATTAGTATAATTTCAGATCCATCTTTATATTTGATAGTATATGTAAAATGTTAAGTTCAAGTTGAGTTTTATTTTGGTTCTTTATCTTTTCTAAAATTTTAAAATGCTGACTATATCAAAGATTTTTTTAAAAATATTCTGTTAAACATATTTGTTTATATAGTTTGTTAAGATAAAATATTCTAAATGTCATGCAAGCTGATGGAGATCACGCGCAAGCTGATGGAGATCGCGCGCCCAAGCTGATGGAGATCGCGCGCAAGCTGATGGAGATCGCGCGCAAGCTGATGGAGATCCCCCGCAAGCTGATGGAGATCGTGCGCAAGCTCATGAATCAAATCAATTATCAACCTAGCTGAGGAGTACGAAGGAACTACTCTACCCGAGGAAGCAGCAACCGCAAGCTGATGTTGTAAACAAAATCAGTTATCAACCTAGATGAGGAGGACGAAGGAACTACTCTACTTGAGGAAGCAGCAACCTCTTACAGACCTGGTTTCCGATGGAATAAAATCATCCACCTGAACTGGTAAGCGGTAACCCTTCTGCGCCTCTTAGGACACGAGGCCAGATAATAGACGAATATTTTAACTCTACATTCATTTGCAATACAGAACCTAAGAAGATAGATGAGGCCTTAGCTGACCCAAGCTGATAGAAGCTATGCAGGACGAACTTAGTCAGTTTGGACGTAGCAAAGTATGGCACTTAGTTCCTAGACCCACCAATCAGACCGTAATAGGAACTAAATGGGTCTTTAGAAACAAATTAGATGAAAATGAAAATATTGTAAGAAATAAAGCTAGATTAGTGGCACAAGGCTATCGGCAGGAAGAAGGAATAGACTTTGATGAAACTTTTGCACCAATAGACAGATTAGAAGCAATTCGCATATTTCTTGCATATGGTGCTTTTTTAAATAGAATCTATCGGATTGATGTTAAAAGTGCATTCTTAAACGACATCTTAACGAGGAAGTGTATGTTGCACAACCTACTGGCGTCTGTAATCATACCAGAACAGATATGGTCTGACTCAAGTACCAAGAGCTTGATATGATACACTGTCCAAATTTTTAATTGATCATGATTTTATCATTGGATCGGTAGATAAAACTTTATTCAAATTCGTTGAAAATGATCATGTCTTATTGGTCCAAATCTATGTGGACGATATTGTTTTTGGTTCGACTATTCCTAAACTGTGTGAAAAATTCTCCAAGCTGATGCAGGATAAGTTCGAAATGAGCATGATGGGGGAGCTAAAATTTTTCCTAGGACTACAAGTCAAGCAGCTTGAAGATGGAATATTCATCAATCAAGTGAAATATACAAAGGAACTTCTGAAGAATTCGGGATGGACAAATACTCAACAGCACTTGTGAAATACATCTCCTCAAGTGCAAGCTCCAAAGACCACCGGGTGGAAATTAAATCTTTGATGTTGTGGTTTAATGATACAATATGATATATTATTTTTGTTTTGGATTTAATTGTTTAGTGGATTAACCAAGAAATCGTATCACTTGTTTCAAGTATTAAAATTTTAATTTTCGATGCTTATATATCATCTCGCATGTGCTTGTGCTTGTCCTTGTTCGGGATATCCCTTCCCGATCCTACGGGATCCCGAATATACAAGTTCCCGAATATTTGGGTCCCGATACTTTCGGGTACGGGATCGGGTTATAAAATAGAATCCCAATTCTTTTGGGGATGGGAATCGGGGAAGTGGGTTACGGTACGGGACCCTACCCGATCCCACCCTTACGCACATATACAGCTAATGCTTATCCTAGAGCTAATCTGATATTACACATATGGTTTTGAGAAATGATTTTGAGAAGAGATTTCAGTTCTTGTACTTAGCTAATTTTCTTGCGTTATAAAAAAGAAATTTTGTTCTCAATATAGCTGCTAAGTTTTGCCATCACCAAGAAGGGGGAAATTGTTAAAAGTAAAATCTAAGTTTTGGTGATAACAAATACATGAACTCGAACAGACTATAGCAGAACGACGAAGAGCTGTACATAACAGATTAGAGCGTGTCGATCAGCTCAGAACGTAACACAGCTCAGAAAGTCGCAGATTAGCTCAGAACGTCGTAGATCAGCTCAGAGCATCGCCTTTCAGCTTAGATCCAATCGATCAGTTTAGAGCAACGCAATTCAGCTTAGAGCATGTAGATCAGTTTAGAGCGTCACAATACAGCTCAGAGCAAGCAGCTCAGTTTAGAGCGTCACAAAAGAACTCAGAGCTTGTTGATCAGCTCAGAACAGCGAAGATCAGCTCAGAGCAAGCAGATCAGTTTAGAGCGTCGCAATTCAGCTCAGAGCAAACAAATCAGTTCAGAACGTCGCAGTTGAGATCAGAGCAAGCAGAACAGATAAGAGCTGCATAGGACAGATCAGATTGGAGCTTCGTACAGAGAACAGCTTACAGTAGACTATGAAAACAAACAGCTTATAGCGAAGACAGCGCAAAGAACAGCTTAGAGCGAAGATAACACAGATGAAACCAGTTCAGGGAGAGCAGCTTAGAGTTGAGAGCTGAACGAACTAAGACAACATCAAGGTCAGCTCAGAGGTCTAAGCTGTAGCAGATCAGAACGGACAAGAACTGCGAGCTGAAGAAGCACGCTGTAGCAGATCAGATCGGATAAGAGCCACGAGCTGAAGCAGCATGCTACATGAACGAACATCTCACAGTCCAGAGATACTGATCGCTCCAAACTTTCATAAACAGCCTCGTCCCTTTTACTTTTACAGCATTTAGTTTTTACTTTTACTGCATTCAGTTTTTATATATCTGTTCACTATTCAATCGAGTTCTTTCCGCACAAATCTTTTTGTTACTCGAAAGAACAGAGCGCACTGAAATCCTCCAAACTGGTAACTCAGCTTAGAGGTTAGCCGAAGGCTTCTAAAATAATTTTAAGAGAGTTTTTGTGAAAAATTGTGAAGGAGTTCATTCACCCCCTGAACTCCCGAGCTGTTATTTAGCTCTCTTTTCAATCCAACAAGTGGTATAAGAGTGGATAATTCTTGAAAGAGCATTTTAAATTGAAAATTTTTTAAAGGTTTTAAAAACGTTCTCAGCTCTGATAGTTTTATCAAAACTGGTTTATCTGACGGAAGCTAATCTGTGCTACAAAATTGTTTTAAAGATTTTAAAACTCATTTTATGAAAGATAGGAGTAGTAATGATTACTGAATTGTAGGAGCAAATTTCCGAAAGAAAAATGCAGCAATATCTCTCCTGTCGAGCTTACATAGATTGCGCGGATCTGTGTGGACACCAAGACCTTTAACACTTGTTGTGCTTATAATAGCGCAAGTGACAAAGATAGAGAAAATGGAAGAGATCTGTAAATTCGATTAGCATTTATCTTCTACTCTGAATTGATGAGAATTTGGAGTAGCATATGATCGTTTTTTTAAAAAAATATTCATATCATGCATTCTTTTTCTGCAAACTGTCGTCCCTTCCCGAAAATATTTTCTTGTCGAAAACTGAAAAACCCATGCTGTGTTAAGTGGAAGACAAGATTTCGAAACCATTTTTGTTCCCACAAAAAGAGGGAGAAATATTTCAAATATGTTTTTACGTGCTTTTACTTTATCCAAGTTTTGTGTTAATCAAAAAGGGAGAGATTATTGGATCTACTGCACAGATCAGATCTGGATTTTGATGAACACAAAACTTGTTCTTATGTTTCTAACAATTTAAATTGAGTGTGCAGGCTAAGCTCATACAGATCAGATCAGACGCAAGCTGAAAAGCGTCGAACTGTGTGCTATAGAAAAGATGTTCAAGCTGACAAAGTAGGGGACGCCCAAACTTATCCAGCAGACGACATCCAAGCTAATCCAGTTTAGAGCAAAGATCAGCACAGACGAAACCAGTTCAGAGAGAGCGGCTTAGAGCTGAGAGCTGAACGAACTAAGACATCATCAAGATCAACTTAGAGGTCTAAGTTGTATCAGATTAGAGCGGACAAGAGCTGCGAGCTGAAGAAGCACGCTCTAGCAGATCAGATTGGACAAAAGCTGCGAGCTGAAGCAGCATGCTACATAAACGAACAGCTCACAGTCCAGAGATAAAAGAATAGCTTAGAGCAATTCAAGAGCAGAGAAGAAGACCAGCTAGAGAAGCAAATAAGCAGAGAGCATCAATCAGCTCAGAGGTCTAAACTGGTGCAGCACTGACCAGATCACAGCAAAACAGCTCAGAGCTGTACAGAGAATAACAAAATAGCTCAAAGCTATACAAAGAAGGTCGAAACAGCTCAGAGCTGTACAAAGTAGGATGTAGCAGATGAGAACAAAAACAGCTTAGAGGGAGTTTCGTAGAGGATCAGCTCAGAGAAACACTGTAGAAGATCAGGCCAGAGCTGGTCAAATGAAGTAAAGCAAACCGTACGAGAACAGAACATGCGAGGACAAAGCTGTATTTTGTCCGAGCTGAAAGAGCCTTTGAACTTCGCCCAAGCTGATAGAGTCGTTGAAAAGAGGAAAGAACCTTATGTCACGGCTAGAGATCAGATTGACAGGCATAATTTATGAGATCTCTCCAACAATAACAATTCATAAAAGGCTACATATACTGAAGATTCGAATGAAGATATGGAGTGGAAAATAAAGTGAAATACACAGAGAGACATACAGTGAGATATACAGAGACGTCGAAGAAGACGATGAATAGTTGACGGGAGAAAGAATAGAGAAGAGGAAGCGGTCGACGATCAACAGCAAGGAGCTCAATCGTCTATGTTGACTGCTTACTCTATCAGCTTAGGCAGAGCACTTCCCGAGTGTGAGATTTAATACTAGAGAGAATGAGCTTACACTATAAAACTCACACACACTCACTCACACTTACGAAAGCTGAGCGAAACACATTAGTTGTGTTGGATCTGTTTCTACAGATCAGAATCTAAGTTGTGATTCACACAAAATCTGTTACTATTTGACTAACGGCTTTCGCGATATGTGCAGTGCACTTGATTGAGGAAACAGGAAGATATCCAAATTGGAATAGTGAGGGAACCCCAAGCTGGTCGAGTTGAAGATATCTTTGCTGGAACAGTGAGAGGACGCCCGAGCTGGAACAGCACTGTCTTTACCAGGTTGTAGAAGACTTCAAGCTGGTTCACCAGTTTGGTAAAGGAGAAGAGCAGTTCAAGCGCAGAATCGAGTATAGTTCAAGTGCAGTGGATGAAGCGCAGA
This sequence comes from Dorcoceras hygrometricum, assembly GCA_001598015.1. NCBI lineage: Eukaryota > Viridiplantae > Streptophyta > Magnoliopsida > Lamiales > Gesneriaceae > Dorcoceras > Dorcoceras hygrometricum. Next base: position 152,631 of record KV012813.1, read on the forward strand.
ATTGCTCAAGTGCAGATGAAGTGCAGTGTACAAGAGCAGTGATTGAGTGCGAAGCCGAGTACAGGCACAGTGATCGAGTGCAGATCAGATCACTAGCGCAGTACGAAGAACTCAGTTGAGCAAACAGTTGAAGGACCAGCTAGGAGGTCAACTGAGACATGCGAGTTGTTCAAATAAGAGGATGTACAAGCTTGAAGAGACTCCTGAGGGTGAGGAAGAATCTGCATGCTGGGGTACTCGATCAGTCTCCATAAAGCCAAGCTGGTTTACCCAAGGAAACCAGCTTGGAGAACAACTCAAATGAAGAGCCTGATCAGATATAGGGAGCAGGTTAAAAAAAAACCAGACTCGTTAAGGACAAACCAGCTGAACAAGAGCTGATCAAAGACGAAGGGACTCTATCTAGCAAAGTCATGAACAGTCATAAAATGTGCTAGATAGAGGAACTCTAAGCTCTGAAGATGATGAAGATCAGCTCAAGAGCGGTTGCAAACGAGAGGAGAAGAAGAGATCTTTGAACAGCTTGAAAAAGCAACTAGCTCGAACAAGACCAGCTCTGCGCATACCAGAATGATGAACAAGTTGGCAAGCTGGTTAAGGTCAAACCAGCTTAGATAGCATGACAGATGCTATCAAATCCACGAGCAAAGCGATTTGAATACAATACTAAACGACAAATGCTGTTCAGTATTCAAATCGACTTGCTTGTAATGTCTTCTCAAAGTACAGTGCTCATGTGCCTAAAGTAAAGAAAAGCCTGCAACGCATTTATGGATAAAGGACGCAAAGGACAACAATGTCAGAAGACTTTCAACGTCTACATCTTTGTGTCCAACGGATTAATCTCCGCGACAGGCTATAAATAACAGAGCAGTACACAAGCAAGAGGAGAGAAGACAAGGAGAGGGAAAAGGCGCGCGAAAAGAAAAGAAGAGCGCAATGCAGTACACAAGCAAGAGGAGAGAAGACAAGGAGAGGGAAAAGGCGCGCGAAAAGAAAAGAAGAGCGCAATAAGAGCAAAGTGTTGTGCGAACCAAAATGTAAACACAGAAGAATGCACAACACAAGCTCTGGGAAGGCATTGGTACAACCAGCTCAGATAGGAGCACTTCCCAGTGTGTGAGATTTTATCTTTGAGAGATTAAGTATACATTGTAATCTCACACGCGATTCACTCATATTTTCGAGAGTTGAGCGAAACAGAAATATGAGTGAATCAATTTGAAACTCTCCATGGTAGTCTTTGGACAGAGACGTTAAACAAGTCTAGTTGTCTTTCGCAGTGAGACGTTAAAGACGTGTAGCCTTTCTCACTGAGGCGTTAAAGAAGTGTTGTTAGACACACAGCTTCCGGGCTTAGTGTGCAATGGTGTTGCTAGGAGTTCTTACGGCTGCGGGTCGTAGGAGTGGATTGTAGCGAAGGGTCGTTGCAATCAAAGCCTTCTAGTGGAATCTTTCCCGATTGTGGAAGAAGGGAAGACGTAGGAGAGTTTGCTCCGAACTTCCATAAACAAACTTCAGCGTACTTCCTTTACTGCTTTCTGCATTCATACATACGCATTGCATGTTTGTTTACTACGCATAAACTGTTTAAAAAGCTTTCGAATATAAGAGTTCAGATTGAGTTATTTCCGCATGATTTAACCTCATTACTCAATCTGTATCTCGGTGCACTTTAATTCAAGAACACTAAGCTATTGCAGCTTAAGAACTATATAACCAGATCGCACGTTCATTCATTGAGCTGGTTGCTTTTACCAGCTGGAACCAGTATCATGCACTGCGCTGGTTGAGCGCTAAGCTGGTTCCACATGTATACGATCCGGTTCCCTGTTACGTACTGGTTTTCGAACAGTTAAATTTTTATTTAATGAACGTAACAGAAGGGGTTGGTACTTGGGCTGTGTGAGAGCCTACGTGAGTTGTGGCAGAGCTCATGAACAATCCCCCATTTTGGGACCAACAAGTTGAGTGAGGTCTCGCACTAGACATAAAACTAGTGCATGTAGTCTTTGGAACAGAGACGTTAAACATGTTCTTAGTGATGTAGTTCACACAGCTCGTCGGCTGGTGTGTAGCGTGGTGTTAGGAGTTCTCACAGCTTGCGGGCTGTTGGGATCGGGTTATTGCAAGAGTTGTAGTAATCAAAGTCTTCTACTGAAATCCTTCCAGTTTGGAAGAAGGGGAGATGTAGGAGATTCAGCTCCGAACTTCCATAAACAAACAGATGAGTTCTTTACAGCTTTTAGTTTACAGCTTGCTGCATTCATAAATTTGCATCGCATATTTAAAACCAACCGCTTTCAATTTTTGGAGGGTATAATCAGATGTTTTCCGCCTTGGTTTTTTATACCAGATGTGATATACTTCTCGGTGCTCAAAACCTTTCAAGAACCAGAGCTACTGTAGCTCACGCAGTTTTATTTTTCATAGTTCAGTTCGCGCGCGATCTGCTTTCGGTTTTTGATCCTATCAATTGGTATCCGAGCAAGCAGAACAGATTAGGGCGACATGGGACAGATCAGATTGGAGCTTCGTAATCAGAGCAGAGCTTTAGAGAAGATTTGGATCGGAGCTTCGTATAATGAACAGCTTACAGTAGACTATAAAAACAAACAGCTTAGAGCGATGACAGCGCAGAGAACAGCTTAGAGCGAAGACAGTGCAGAGAACAGCTCCGAGTTCACGAACAGCTTAGAGCAAAGACAGCGCAGAGAACAGCTCAGAGCTCACGAACAGATTTCAGATTAGAACATATGAGATTTCAGATCAGAGCTTGAAGGGTTCAGTTCTCAGGTCAGTATTTATATGATCAGCTCAGAGAAACCTTTTCAGATCAGCTTAGAATTGAATATCAGATCAGACTGGAAAAGGTTCAGCTTAGTAAAGAACAGCTCAGATAATTTTTGGATCAGATCGCATGAACAGCTTACAGATTTAACGTAACAGCTCAGAGCACACAAACTTTCAAATCGCGCATATAGGGAAACACTCAGAGCGAACAGCATTCTAATTAAACGTGAACCTATCAGATCAGATTGGAACGAATTAGTGCTAAATCACTGGCTAAAAATTACCGGATACTTTTTCTATACCTAACGGTAACATTCCGCTGATTCTGTTATGAAGGAAAGTAAGTTCTTCAAGAATGGAAAGAAGATAACTAGCCAGTAGACCAAATCACTCAAAGATCGATGGAGCAAGAGATCTATAAATAAAGAACGATGAACGACGAGTGCAAAGGACAATAGTTACTGTCACGATACATTTCACAAGTTACAATGCACAAAAGCTACCAACGTATACAGAGTTCATCGTCTTCTTCGTTACAACCTTGCTCTTAAAAGCGTTATATTCAATTTTCTGAGTTGTAACCACTCTGTAGATTCGTGTACTCAAGTGTAAAGAAAAAACAGAGTGTGAGAATAGCGAGAGTAGCTGAATCAGCTCAGAGCTGATAAACTGTAATAGCAGAACATATCGTGCGTCTGTTTTTTGTCGTAGAGTGCTAGGAGTTCTCGCAGCTTGCGAGAACTCCTAACACTCTACCACAGAAGACAGCGTGCGATCTGCTATCCGCTTTCGATCCTATCATCTAGTTTAGTCCTCGAGAACTAGGTAACATTGATTATTTTTCATTTTTGTTTATCTGTGTTGGTTTCATTCTCTATCAAGTTTGTGCATTCTAAACACACTAAAGTGTGTTTCTCACTTTCGAGCCATTAATTGTTAACATATATGAACAACTTCTGAAATCTGAATAAATGTATACAGCACAAAGATGGACATTTTTACCTGAGTAACAAACTTTAGCCATTTCTTTGACTTGTCTTTGAAATATCTAGGAGAATTAACTTCAGATAATGCTGTAAACTTGCAAATCTCATTATCAGCCATTCTTTTTCCATCCTCCAAAAGACGGACAGCCTCAATGATGGCTCTTCTTTGTTGGGCATGCCCATAAATTTGAAATTCGCTTGTGCGGCCCAACCTGTAGAGTTAAAATGTTGATATCAACTTGAGAATTAAACAATAGACAAATCATAAGAGAAGATTAAGAATGGGATGATGGTTAAGAGAGAATCAAGCTAAATAATTCTTGCAATAGCAAAGTCCCGTGAAGGATAGATTATGTTAGTAATGTCGGTAGAATTAGCTTAATGTGTGCATTGAGCAAGAAATCTATGTCAGGACAACTCTGATATGGAGATTTTAAATGAACATGTAGATAGGCCGAGGCCCACTATAACACATGTATACAAAATAAGACCGAGGGCCCAATTATGAGGAGAGGAGTAGAATAAATAGAGGGGAGTCAAGTACGTGAGGGGTATTGAGTTAGTTATGCTTAGTCAAATTATCTAGCTAGGCTAGAGGTTACAAGGATATCCCCTGGGTGGTTGTTTCCAATATTCTGTACCTACATTTACGTGAAACAAAGAGGTTATATTAGCAGTATCATTGAGCTCCACGTGAATAGCTTTTGTTTTTCTATTGTGATTAAGTCACAACAACTGGTCCGACCTGTCGGATACGTTTCCGTCGGGGAAGAATGGCAGCAACACGATCGGAATCCAAGTTGGAGATCCTCGAAAAGGCTATGAGTGCGGTGCAGTGGAACGTAGACGACATCCAAGAGCATATGGGGAGTTTAACCAAGGCACTAGTGGCGATGGCTGAATCGCAAACAAGAATGGAAGCCAACCAAACGAAGTTGCAACAATGGATTTACAACACGAAGGGATATCCGTGAGGAGGCGAGGTGCATGGCGAGCACCCGGGGGAAGAGGAAGAAACCAAGGGCTCGAATAGGGAATCTAAACAAAACGGAGAGGAGGAACTGCGACATGCGCTAAAAAGGGTTGAGATACCAGGTTTTGACGCCGTAGATCCGAGAGGCTGGCTCGGGAAGGCAGAGCAGTACTTCGAACTGCATGACACACCGATGGGTCATCGTCTCCGGCTAGCGCATATACACATGGACGGATCGACGTACCATTGGTTCCAATGGCTACGATCAAAGATATCGGATATTAGTTGGGGAAGGTTTGCAGAAGAGCTAATTAAGAGGTACGGGCGAAGGAGATAGTCGAATCCATTCTTTCTGTTGGCTTCTTTGAAACAGGGTGGGCAGCCGTTGGACACCTACATCGAACAATTCGAGATACTACTAGCGCAGGTGGGTGATCTACCTGAGGATCAGTGTCTTGGATATTTTTTGAGCGGTTTACGTGAAGATATCAGCAAACGGATTGGGATCCATGAGCCTCGCACTATCATGAGGGCAATGGATTTGGCACATGCAATAGATGAGGAAATGTTCGGGTACTCAGGACATTACCGTGCAGGATACACCGATGAATGTGGGAAACAACCGGTCCGTCCCAATGGGTGGGCCTCCTGACAGGGCTGAGGGGTTGGGCTTGGAGAGAGGCCGGCCCAATCCAATAGCGAATATAGCCACGCGGCAGGAGAGATACGGTAACACCTGATTGCAAGACAACTAACACCCCACCATCCGATGGTACTAGATCTAACGGAGGGGTAACACGCTGGGACACGCTTGCCGACGAGGTGAAACAAAACGGGATGGCCGGATAGTTTCGCAGCAGGAGTACCTAAGGCGGAAGGAAAGGGGACTATGTTTCAGGTGCGGGGAAGCATATTCACCGATGCATAAATGTGCGTTCAAGCTCATACAGGTTGCACTACTTGAGGACGAGCTGGCGGAAGAAGCCGAAACAGTTGAGGCGGCAGCTGAAAAGGATGACGCTGAGAAAAACGTCAAGGAATACGGTACGTTGGAGCTACCTCTCTTTTCAATTAGCGGCGTGAGCCAGCCTCAAACAATGAAATTGAGAGGGAGGATCGGGGGAGAGGAAGTGGTGATAATGGTGGATACCGGAGCTAGCCATAATTTCGTATCACGTACCCTCATGGAGAAGTTAGGCTTTGAGATTGATGAAGCAGTGCGGTTCGGTGTATGACTCGGGGACGGGGGCAAGGTGCAGTGGCAAGGGGTGTGCCGTAATTTACTAGTGGAGCCGGGGACGTATGCACTGACCATTACTGGGCACTTGTTCGAGTTGGAGGGTGTGGACGTGATAGCGGTGGACTGGTTGAGGACATTAGGGGAAGTGATGCTAGATTGGAGTAAAATGAGGATGCGATTTAGTGCAGGGGGTCAAACAATTGAGCTTAGGGGAGACCCCACGCTACAAAATCCATGGTATTGCTGAAATCGATATACAAGATCACAGGAATTGAGTTCTCTGCAACTATTTTCACCGTGGAGAGCATCAACCAAGGGGGATGGCTAATTGAAGAGGCATGGTACCCCCTGGAATTACGAGAAGTACTAGAACAATATAGAATGGTCTTCGCTAAACCACAGGGTTTACCACCGGAAAGAACTCAGACCACGCGATTAGAATCAAGGAAGGTCACGGACTTGAACAAGTTCGACCATACCGTTATGCACACCGCCAAAAGAATGAGATTGAGACATTAGTAACTCAGATGTTATTGGCGGGAATTATACAACCAAGCAACAGCCCCTACTCAAGTCCAGTCATCCTAGTAAAGAAAAAGGATGGGAGCTGGAGGTTTTGTGTAGATTACCGCGCTTTGAATGAGGCCACAGTTTCGACAAGTACCCGATCCCTGTTGTCGAGGAACTTTTGGATGAGCTACATGGATCAACGTGTTTTTCCAAACTGGATCTAAGGTCAGGATACCATCATATCAGGGTTAGGTCAGAGGAGTTGCGAAGACCGCATTTAGGACACACTTGGGCCATTATGAATTCTTAGTTATGACTTTCGAGCTAAAAAACGCACCGACAACGTTCCAGGCTACCATGAACGAGATTCTGATGCCCCACCTGAGGAAATTCGTGTTGGTCTTCTTTGATGACATCCTGTTTTCAACAGGACCTTGAACGAGCACGTGAAACACTTACATATAGTGCTTGAGATTCTCCACGACAACCAGTTATTTTTGAATGAAAAGAAATGCTGCTTTAGGTTGACAAAGATTGAGTATCTTGGCCATGATATCTGGGACGGGGGTAGCAGTGGACAGGAGGAAAGTGGAAAGAGTAGAAGCCTGGCCGACTCCAAGTAACATCAGAGGGCTCCGGGGTTTTTTGGGACTGTCAGGGTATTATAGAAAATTTATCCGCGACTATGGTAAGATTGCCAAGCCTCTCACGGAGCAATTGAAAAAGGGCTGCTTTGGGTGGAACCCCGAGGCAAACAAGGCATTTGAAGAGCTTAAAAGACGACTCACGACAGCCCCAGTATTGAAACTTCCAAATTTTGATGAAGATTTCGAGGTAGAATGTGACGCATCCGGGCGTGGGATCGGGGCTGTCTTGGCTCAAGGGGGCCGGTCCATTGCTTTTTTCATCAAGGCCTTAGCTGATCAGGCACTAAGCAAATCAACATATGAGAAGGAGTTGATGGCGTTGGCATTGGCAGTGCGACATTGGCGACCTTACCTTTTAGGTCGGAAGTTTGTGGTCTTGACAGATCACAAGGCTCTTAAGGAACTTCTGCACCAAAGGATACGACCCCCGACCAGCAGCAGTGGTTGTCGTAACTAATGGGGTTTGAGTTTCAGATCAAGTACAAGGCTGGGTCCCTAAATAGCGAGGTTGATGCATTATCCAGACGTGCAGAATCTGACCTCAGTAGCATATCAATACCTCAGTGGGAGGGCGTAGAGGAAATCAAGGAGGCAGCGAGGGCAGATCCTATACTAAACGCGATCATTACAAAGCTGGTTAAGGGTGAGCTGACGGATTCCCCATACATGATTTCTCATGGAACACTGCTGTACAAAGGTAACTTGGTGCTACCTCGGGTTCGAAATGGACGAATCAGATCATGGAGGAATGCCACAGCTCGGCTGAGGGGGGCATGCTGGTGCGTTTCGTACACAGACGCATCGCTAACAGTTTCTTTTGGAGGGGGATGAAGAAGGCAGTTTGCAATTTCGTGGCCGAATGTCTGGTTTGTCAAAGGCACAAGTACCAAGCTATGAAACTTGCGGGGCTGTTACAACCTCTGGCAATTCCCGAGCAGATATGGAAAGACATTTCTATGGATTTCATTACGGGATTACCCAAATCACGGGGTTTTGAGGTGCTATGGGTGATAGTGGACCGGTTATCCAAGTACAGCCACTTCATTTTATTGAAGCATCCTTACACGGCTCAGAGTGTGCCAGACAAGTTTGTTAAGGAGATAGTGCGCCTTCATGGGGTCCCAAGGTCAATCGTAAGTGATAGAGATCCAATCTTTATGAGTGCCTTTTGGAGATATCTTTCGGTTGCAAGGCACCAAGCTAGCCATGAGTTCGGCGTACCACCCAGAATCCGATGGACAAATGGAGGTTTTGAACCGATGTGTGGAGACTTATCTGCGTTGCTTTGCGTCCGAGCAAACTCGAACCTAGAGCACTTGGATACATTGGGCTGAGTATTGGTACAACACATCATACCAAACAGCAGCAGGCATGACACCCTTTGAGGCAGTATATGGGCGAAAACCACCAATGATCACGAGGTTCCTACCGGCAGAATCTAAAGTGGCAACGGTAAGGCGAGAGTTGTTAAACAGAGATGACGTTCTACAGCAGCTCAAGTATAACCTGGAGAGGGCGCAGCAACGGATGACTAAGTACGCAAACGCTCACCGACGGGATATTGCATTTCAGGGGGGGACAAGGTGTTCCTAAAGTTAAGACCTCACAAAAAACAGTCGGTTTGCTCCAGGATTTTTCAGAAATTGGCTCCAAGATATTACGGTCCTTATTCAGTAGTTCAAAAGGAGGGGAACGTTGCTTATAAGCTACAGCTGCCAGCAGGGTCGCGCATCCACCCAGTATTCCACGCATCCCAGCTCAAGAAAGCCGTGGGTAAGGAGTTCCAAAGCCAGGACTTACCCTTGGGGTTGGAGCAGGACCTGACATTCAACTATGAACCAATTAAGGTGTTGACACGAAGACATAAAACGCAAGCCGGAGTGTTAGTACCACAGGTACTAGTACAATGGAAGGACAAACCGATTGAAGAAGCAACCTGGGAGGATGCAGCGGACCCCCAATTTCCACAAACCAGCCTTGAGGACAAGGCTGATCTGAACAGGGAGGGTATTGATAGGGAGATTTTGAATGAACATGTAGATAGGCCCAGGCCCACTATAACACATGTATACAAAAGAAGGCCGAGGACCCAATTATGAGGAGAGGAGTAGAATAAATAGAGGGGAGTCAAGTACGTGAAGGGTATTGAGTTAGTTATGCTCAGTTAGATTATCTAGCTAGGCTACAGGTTACAAGGATATCCCCTAGGTGGTTGTTTCCAATATTCTATACCTTCATTTACGTGAAACAAAGAGGTTATATTAGCAATATCATTGAGCTCCACGTGAATAGCGTTTGTTTTTCTGTTGTGATTAAGTCACAACAAACTCATGAACTCTTATGGTACCGAAGAGAAGCACAATACAGTACAGAGCAAGCAAACGCACTATGAAACTCGACATATGACATTGTTCTATATGCTTTTATAATGTTTAAAAAAACAAAACTTACTACGCATTATTGAAATCTAATGAATTTGGCACTAATACTAGTGGCACCATCACCTTATCCACAACAATGTCCTAGAAATCCACGATATGTCATTTAACATCGATTTTGGCACATTCTTGAACTTTTTTCACCGTACAGATTTCATTGATGGTATATCATTTAGAATTAATTTATTAAAAAAAGCATACAATATTATATCTAGCCATGTAGTTCGTCCACTTACTATTTTGCATGCAGCGATCCCATCAAAAGAAAATACTTGGATTGGATGGATTAAAAATTGGTTTGATTGTTTGTTCATTGAAGTTTAATATATTCTAGCCAAAATGAACTTTCAGTATGAATCAATTCAAAATCAAATTTATCGTCTTTCTGTTTGGCGATATACATACTTCTCAGCATGCTGGCGACAAAGCTGCAAAGAAAATGAGTGAAAAGTGCTGATAGGAAGATCTTTTGCTGCTTCCTTCCCGGAAAATGCTCCAATCCTCTCTCGCAGTTCGGTGGCAGCAGCTGTGGTAAATGTCATTGCCAAAATATGGGACGGACCAATACCCTGGAAATTTATTACAGGATAGAGTGGAAAAGGTTGCATATTGTGAATGAAATTATGCATAAACGTAAGAAGACCAGGGAAGCATATGCAGCTGGCGAGGAAAATAATATGCATGATTGACATGAGCATTCAAATTTGAATCATTAAAAATTACCTCATTTAGAAGCATCAAAATTCTCCCAACCATGGTAGATGTCTGACATGGAAACCAATAAGGTTAAGAATGCAAAAGGTAAGCAAACATGTAATTGAAAGATTGGCAGAAAGTAGACCTTCCCGCTTCCAGGTCCAGCAACAATCACCAAAGGGATGGAAATGTCAAAACATGCTGCTTCTCGCTGCCTATCATTCAAAGAATGAATGTACTTTGCGTACTCTTCAGGCATGTATTTAATGACCTCATCCCGTGATTCATCTGCACCGGAATTTAGAATTGGTTTAGTATTTATTTTTTCATCACTAGGATGTAGATTTGTATTGGTGCTACCCTCTTCACAACTCGTAGACAAAAGTTCACTATCCATTTGGTTAAATGAGATATCAACGCTCACATATTCTCCATTTAACTTTTGTTCACAAAGAGCATCAATTTGTTCTAAAATTGACTCATCAAATCCATTTGCCATGGTGTCATGTGTCCTCGAACAGTAATTCATATCAGGACGACACAAAGGTTTCACGGAACTATTATTTGAATTCCGTTCACAGCCATTGGTGCCGGGGTGTTGCTTCATGGGAGTGCCACACAAATTTATATCCAATCCATCTTCTGAAGAAAAATCAACTTTCTCTTCATCAAAGCCACCATCAATCAATTCAATCCCACAATTTGATTCATTTGATGAGCATGGTCTAGCTCTACATCTAATTTGCCTACTGGGAGTTGAGAGTATTTCACTCTTAACCACGTCCTTAACAAGGTCATCTTTCTCACAATTGGATAGTTTGCAGTCCTTTGACAAAACTGTAGCTGCTTTGTTTGACGAAATTTCCAAAAGAGGATCCCTACTTATCTCATTGAATATCAACTGGCTTCCTCTTTCCTTCTCGTCTTGATACCTAAACCGATTCAAATTCAAATACCTCAGAACTTCCAATATACAAAACATATATAGCCAATAATAAAAGTAATGAAAAGAAACTATAAAGCCCACGCCTGAGAATCTTAAATATAAAATAAGAAGAAGCAAATGAACCATCAAAACCCGACTTCAGATCATTCCAACCCAATCTTGAATAATACTGAACAAAAGTATTTTTCCGCCAGGCCAGAATAAGTAAAAAAGAAAATTGACTCAATAAAACAGCCTTTTGGAAACTAATGGGATCAGTAAATTACTCTAAACGCGCCCGTTTGCGGGAGAGTATGGCTTTCGCGGCCCTGAAACTTCGGGAAATCCTAGACCGCTGCTCCGCCGATAATTCACCTCCAGCATTTTCCTTGCCGTCCATGTTATTATCTCATCCGAGGCTGCGGGAATTCTTGGCCGATTGAGAAGGAAATTCGCCGTAGCCCTAGAGTTCAGTGAAGTTGGAATTGGAGGCAGCAAATGCCATTTGAATTTTCCCTCCTGCAGGCTAGCTTTTTAAGAATTAGATAAATCCTAATTATATCCCCTGTTGAAACCTGGCCACGGCCAGCGGGCCAGGTTCATCCCACCTGTTAGGGTCGGGAAAACTGGAAACAAGTCCGAAATTGGGCCGGGTCTGGAACGGCTGTTTCGGGTAGCTTTCGGGAATGGTTTCGGTTTTTTTTTAAAAAAAATTAAATTAAATTTCGTTTTTTTTAGAAAAAGGTAATTTTATTATTTAATTTTAATATTTTGAATTTCGAATTTCAAATTAGTTCCAATTTGAATTTGAATTTTAATTGAATTTTGAATAGAATTTGAATGTCGTATTTTATCAATTAATTTTGATTTTGATTTGAATATTTGAATTTTGAATTCGAATCTTATTGTGTTTGAATTTAAAAGAATAACAATTGAAATTTGAATATGAAATTTGAAGTGTAAATAATTTCAAAAAATAAATATAATTGAATAACAATACAAAAGAAATTAAAATTACAATACAAAGTAAAGACGAATTAAATGGGAAAATTCATCTAATCACTTGTGCCTCCTCCAGTTGTTGTTCCAGAAGTGCCCTTGGCTATCTTGTGTTCTTGAATCAGCTCTCGACCAATCGTTAAGAAGGCATTGTGCTTCCAAATTCTCCGACCTAATAGTAGATCGCATTTCATCTAGCGTGTTGCCTCACATGCTAAACTTTGCTCCACTGCAACTATGAAAACAGGACATGCAAGAATCTCCTTTGCCATTAAAAACAAAATGGGATATACTTGCGTCTTTTGACACCACCATCTCAGTATGTCGAATGTCTCCTCATATGCATCACTAAAATCAAATGTAGTGGTTAAATAATTCTCAAGTTCCAGATTGGAACTTGAGGATCCTCGTGGACGTTTGGTCCTCTCACGAACTAACATTTGAGCATTGGATAGTCGTGATGTGGTGCTACTAGAGGTGGTGAGTTGTTGTGCTTGTGTATCAACTTGTGAATCATATTTCTCATTATACTCATTATAAGTTTCAGTTAAACTATTTTTAAGACTAACCAAAATCATGGAAGAAGAAGGACATGCGTCAGTAATTGGGTTCAAGGAATCATATTCCCATAACCATCTAATTTAAGTCTATGGTCTAAAACTACAACACATAAAAAAATATCAGGAATATTAAAAAAAATATTTTCCCATTTTGTTTTCATACTAAAAATGCATTCAACTAATGCGGGATCGTTAGAAGTTAAATGTTCGCTAAAAGTGCATGCAACATTACAAAGATGTGTTAAAACTAAATGACATGTATGATAATATACACCAGAAAAAGTTGGTCAGTGGCATCATTAAAAACTTTTAAAATTTCATATATAGTGGTGCAAATATTCCATTGGTTTGAATATAAATAAGTATTAGACGTATGAATAATTTGTCCAAAAAATGCATATAGTAATTCTTTATATTCGAACATGGACAACAATAGTTTGTGTGAGGATTGAGAAGTTAGATTAGTGATTAATTGATTTGATTTGGGATTAATCACGTGTGTTCTGAGGAATTTGCGAAAGGATTGAAGTTCCTGCTGTTTTCGAATGTTGCGTGGAATTTTGGAGAATATTATCGTAGCAAATTTTGGTGCAAAGCTGTTAATAGCACGCTACTGTAGCGGAGTCAACGCTGGTCAAAGTTACTGTAGCTCCTGCTGGTGGAATTGGAATCAGCAGATATGGTGACATCAGCGTGACGCATGAAGATCTGCTGGCTTTGGTGCGAATTGAAGTTGCTGCTGGCAGACATCGCGCGTAGCGTGAGATTGAGCGAGGAAGTGACGCGTGTTAGTCAACATTTTGGAGCGTTGACTATTAGTTTCAGCAGATGCGCTTGTGAAAGAGATCAGCAGATGGTTTGAGAACTAGTCGCAAGAGCTATCGATAGATGTGGTGACGTAGGCGCTGCTAGCGTGATCTTTTGGGTGAGCAATTCTTGTGGTTTGAGCTCGGTTTTTAGTAGTCTAAGTCTGCGTAGAAGTGTAGAATTTGGATTAGCTTCTGGCAGTAGGTTTAGCGTGATTATGATTAAGAATTGAGCTAAGATATTAGCTGTGTTGTAACAGATTTCAGCTTACAGGAAGTGTCCTGCTGCGTGATTTGAGCCAGGAGGAGTTTGTAGGTAATTCGTAGGAGGAAAGGTACGAATTGAGCAGCTTTTAGCAGTTTGAGCTTGAACATGCCTATTATTCGATGCTGTGATATCGGTGGCAGTATGGATATGTGCTTACGTGAATCAGTTACTGTTTTGATTGAATGTGTATACTGTTTTACGTTATGCATATTATGTATTGAGCATGACTATTGAATGACATTCATGCATACATCTTGAGCCTGAATTTCAGATTGATTTGATTACCTGATTGGGTGCCACGTTGTGACTGGCCGGCTGTTGAGTCATGCCCGAAAAGTCCAAGAATAAGTTAAAAAAGAAAATTGACTCAATAAAACAGCCTTTTGGAAACTAATGGGATCAGTAAATTACTCTAAACGCGCCCGTTTGCGGGAGAGTATGGCTTTCGCGGCCCTGAAACTTCGGGAAATCCTAGACCGCTGCTCCGCCGATAATTCACCTCCAGCATTTTCCTTGCCGTCCATGTTATTATCTCATCCGAGGCTGCGGGAATTCTTGGCCGATTGAGAAGGAAATTCGCCGTAGCCCTAGAGTTCAGTGAAGTTGGAATTGGAGGCAGCAAATGCCATTTGAATTTTCCCTCCTGCAGGCTAGCTTTTTAAGAATTAGATAAATCCTAATTATATCCCCTGTTGAAACCTGGCCACGGCCAGCGGGCCAGGTTCATCCCACCTGTTAGGGTCGGGAAAACTGGAAACAAGTCCGAAATTGGGCCGGGTCTGGAACGGCTGTTTCGGGTAGCTTTCGGGAATGGTTTCGGTTTTTTTTTAAAAAAAATAATTAAATTTCGTTTTTTTAGAAAAAGGTAATTTTATTATTTAATTTTAATATTTTGAATTTCGAATTTTCAAATTAGTTCCAATTTGAATTTTGAATTTTAATTGAATTTTGAATAGAATTTGAATGTCGTATTTTATCAATTAATTTTGATTTTGATTTGAATATTTGAATTTTGAATTCGAATCTTATTGTGTTTGAATTTAAAAGAATAACAATTGAAATTTGAATATGAAATTTGAAGTGTAAATAATTTCAAAAAATAAATATAATTGAATAACAATACAAAAGAAATTAAAATTACAATACAAAGTAAAGACGAATTAAATTGGGAAATTCATCTAATCACTTGTGCCTCCTCCAGTTGTTCCAGAAGTGCCCTCGGTGTCTTCGTCGTCGTTCGTATCATTTTGTCTATCTTGTGTTCTTGAGGCAGCTCTCGACCAATCGTTGAGAAGTCATTGTGCTTCCAAATTATCCGGTCTAATAGTAGATCTCCTCTCGTCCGACGTGTTGCCTCTCATGCTAAAACCTTGCTCCACTGCAACTGTGAAAACAGGACATGGAAAAATCTCATTTGCCATTATAGACAAAATGGGATATACTTGCGTCTTTTGACACAACCATCTCAGTATGTCGAACGTCACCTCGTGTCCATCACTAAAATCAAATGTAGTGGTTAAATAATTCTCAAGTTCTAGATTGGAACTTGAGGATCCTTGTGGATATTTCGTCCTCTCACGAACTAACATTTGAGCCTTAGATAGTCTTGATGTGGTGCTACTAGAGGTGATGAGTTGTTGTGCTTGTGTACCAACTTGTGAACCATAATTCCCATTATATTCATTAAAAATTTCAGTTAAATTATTTTTAACAATAAACAAAATCATGGAAGAAGAACATGCGTCAGTGTTAGGATCAATTAATACAAAAACAATGCCTATTTAAAAACTGAGTTGCAATATCTCAATGTTCTTGAACGTTTGAGCACCGAGAACAGACCTGGATTGGCAGTAAAATACCAAGCGAAAGTATCCAGAACTGAACTCTAATTTTAAAACTCGTTAAAACAGATTTTAAACAATATGCAATGCGTGCTAATAGTAAATGCGGAATGATGTAAATAAATAGACCAGCTGTTTGTTTCTGGAAGTTCGGATATAACATCCTACGTCTCCCCTTCTTCCAAATCTGGAAGGCATCCACAAGAAGACTTTGATTATACATCAGAATGTACAACCCACTCAGCTGGGACTTATTCTCTGCCCAAGGCTGGACTCCTAGACTCTACACCAGCTCTCTGCTGTGTTCACTCAATCACTTCTTTTATGCCTCAGTGAGAAAGGCTACATACACAGAGTTTAAC
>KV012814.1:9000-21109 GCA_001598015.1 Dorcoceras hygrometricum
AGTGGGGAGAACAGTAACACAGAAAGTACCGCACCAGGGTCGGAGAGCACTGCTCTTACCCCCGCTCAGATAGCTGAATTGGTAGCCACTACGGTGGCACAAATACTGGCAAGTCAACATGCTCCACAGCCGCCACCTAATCCCGATCAGCAAGCCGAGGAGATTAGGAGAATGCGTGAAGAACTAGAAGCTCGGCAAGCCGAGGATATGAGAAGGATGCGAGAGGAGTTGGAGAGTCAGCGAGCCGAGGAGATGAAGAGGATGTATGAGGAATTGGAGAATCTGAGGAAGGAAAAGAGCTCGGCGCCGCCTCCCCCGCCTGCTCGGGAGGTGCCATTTTCTACGGAGGTGTTGAATGCTGATTTGCCCCAACATTTCAAATATCACAATGTTGGGGAATATGACGGGATGGGAGATCCCGAGGAGCATCTATCTCGATTTGAGAACGCTGCTTTGCTCCACCGATATTCTGACCCAATTAAATGCCGTATCTTTTTGACTACACTAGTCCGAGCTGCCCAGCAGTGGTTCAATCTACTGCCAGCTGGGAGTATCAAGTGTTTCCAGGACTTCAGCCAGGCGTTTTTACATCAATTCTCTAGCAGCAAGAAACAACCCCTGACCACCTTGAATCTATTCACTGTGAAGCAAAAGGAGCATGAGACTCTTCGAGAATACATCCGGCGCTTCAATGGGACCATCATCAAAGTGCCATCTGCTACGCCCGACCTCCTGATCGGGGCGTTCACCCAGGTGTTGAGGGGTGGCGATTTCTTTAAATCACTGGTCAAGAAGCCCCCTAAGACTTTTGATGAACTTCTGACCAAGGCCGAGAAATATGTTAATGTGGAGGAGATACAGTCCTCAAGAAGGATCGAACAGAGGCCGCCACCTCGGGCTGGGCGAGATGCTCGGGTCGAAAGACCTCAACCAAGACCGATCAGACAAGAGCCCCATTTGCTGTTGGGGGAGTTTTCTTCTTGGACGCCTTTGAAAGTGAGCAAAGCTCGGGCATTGGAAGTTTGTGATGAAAGGAAGGTCGTCCAACGTCCTCGGGGCAGTGACGGGAACCCGAGGAACCCAAAATCCGACAAGTTTTGCGATTTCCACAGGGATTATGGTCACGCTACTGCGGAATGTCGTCTATGGGATCAAGAGTTGGAACGGATCTTACAAAACAACCCCGACGTACGCGCAACGCTGGTGGCTGATAGGCCACGTCGGTGGGAGAAGAGGCCTCGTCGGGAGGACGATAGGCAGCTTAACGGCAGGCCCCCGGGTCAGGGTAAGATACCTCGGGGACAGGATCAGCAACCTAATCGGGGGGAGCGAAATATGCCTCAACCCCGAGGATTTATTAACATGATTTCGGGAGGACCTACTGATGGGGACTCCAACAGAGCGAGGAAGACAAGACTTAGACGGATGGAAATCATGGAGGTCGGGGGTAGACGCTCGGAACCTACCATCTCCTTTGGTACCGAGGACATGCCTCTGGATGCAAAATCACACAATGATGCGTTGGTTATCAGGGCTATGATTCCCAATTATGAAGTGGCCCGTATCTTTGTGGATTCAGGAAGTTCGGTCAACGTGTTCTTTAAGAGTGCCGTGGACCAGATGGATCTCGGGGAATATCGCATGGAACCAGTGAACACGCCTTTGTATGGATTCACTGGGGACAGTTTGCAGCCCGTGGGGGCCGTTCAATTGCCGATGTCGCTCGGGTCGGGTGATTGTAGGAGGACGAAGGCAATAGAATTTACTGTGGTCGACACGCCTTCTTCCTACAACGTCATTCTTGGAAGGCCAGCCATGGCTGCCTTCTCGGCGGTGGCCTCAGCCTTGCATCAAAAAATTAAGTTTCCGGTAGGAGACTCTGTGGGAGAGGTCCTCGGGGATCGCAAGGTGGCAAGAAAATGTTATGTAGAGGAAGTAAGAGTCGAACAGAAGGCGGCTAAGTCTCGAGCTCGGGACCATCCTAGGGCTCGGGGAGACAGGGGTGTAAACTTGGTCGAGGAAGATCTTCAGCTGACCACGGAAGATGAGGAAGAAGAGGTGGTCCTCGTCCCTCCTTCTGGTATGGTTAAAATTGCTAAATCTCTTTCCGAGGAGGTGCGGGGGCAGTTGGTTCAATGTCTGGAGAGGAATAGAGATATATTTGCTTGGTCCCCGTCCGACCTGAAAGGGGTAAAACGTGAGGTGATGGAACACAGGTTGAATGTCTCCTCAGGTTCTCGACCTGTTATTCAGAAGAGGAGGCACTTCGGGCCCAAGAAAGACGCAGTGATCAGGAGCCAGGTCGAAGACCTATTGCAGGCGGGCCATATCAAAGAGGTACATTTCCCAACCTGGTTATCCAACGTCGTGCTCGTGCCAAAAGCCACAGGGAAGTGGAGAATGTGTGTAGATTTTCGAGATCTAAACAAATCTTGTCCCAAGGATTGTTACCCTCTCCCGAGGATAGATCAGCTCGTCGATTCAACCTCGGGCCATGAGTTGCTCAGCTTCTTGGATGCTTATCAGGGTTATCATCAGATACCATTGGCCGAGGAGGATCAGCGAAAGGTCAGTTTTGTTACGACAGATGGAACGTTCTGCTATGTGGTTATGCCCTTTGGGCTTAAGAATGCAGGAGCGACATACCAACGACTGATGGATAAGGTGTTCAGAGAACAGATCGGGAAAAATGTCGAGGTTTACGTCGATGATATTTTGATTAAATCTCGGGAGGAGGCGTGCTTTATATCTGACGTCGAGGAGACTTTCCGCACTCTGCGGAATTATCAAATCAAGCTTAACCCGAGCAAATGCTTATTTGGAGCTCGGACGGGGAAATTCCTGGGCTATATGGTGACTCGTCGGGGAATTGAAGCTAATCCCGAGAAGGTACGAGCCCTCGCTTCTATGTGTTCACCCCGGAATGTGCAGGAGGTTCAGAGGTTGACAGGGAGAATTGCTGCTCTCTCCCGATTTATTTCAAGGTCGGCTGACCGAAGCCTTCCTTTCTTCAAAATTCTTCGCCGAGCTAAGCAGTTCGAGTGGAGTGAGCATAGCGAAAAGGCGTTTCAGGAGTTGAAAGAATATTTGAAAGGCTTGCCCGTTCTAAATAAGCCTGAGCTCGGGGAGCCATTACTTGTTTAGGACCTCAACCACACGTATTCCTATACTTCAATTCTTCGTCTAGGACTAGCGGGGGGGATACTCCTGAGGCCCCTATTAGTAGCTCGGGACCCGAGGACTAAGCATCAACTCTACCTACATCACCAAGGGCGAAAGCAATCGAGAAGCGGGCGAAGAGCTCGGAGATCGGGATGGACGTCGAGGCCTCTCCCGAGGACCCCAACCCGATGTGTTAAAGTACTTCCGCGGAAGGCGGAGAACGTGGGTCGTATTATGCGGAAGACGTGCGCACGATCTCACCCACGTCTCGACATAACGTGCCAACGAGACGATTCATCTGCCTAGCCCCTCTATAAATACCCCCCAGGTTTGCTCTTTGATTTTCATTGACTCACTTATTATTGCACTCTCTCGCACACAGCTTATATTTCTCTCATTTTACTCTCGTGCACGGCTGACTTAAGCATCGGAGGGGCTTCGCCGGATACATCTCCGGCGCCCTTTCACAAGTGTTCGTTGGTTGTAGGAGTACGCACCCCTTCACCAATCCCCGACGCCCGACGTGCCCGAGGTCCTCGACGTTGTAGAAGCTCGTCGGCTGAACTATTTGGCTACATCAAATTCATTTGTATATGTTCATGCAAATTAAAATACTTGAGATCAATGTATTAGTTCAAAATATATAATCTCAAATTTATGAATCCACGCAAAAGTTTTTACCAAAATTATCACAAGTAATACAAAATTATTTCGTTTACAGTAATGATGTGCTTGTGTGCTAAGGAAAGTACACTATTATATATAATTTACTGCGTGCTATTTCTCGTTTTATTATTATATAAAATTAAAAATGTCGGCTTTTAGAAAAGTGAATTTTCGAATTTGCTTTTGTACCAAACCGTTAGACTTTTTAAGAGAAGTGTTTGATTCCTGGGAGAAAAAAAATGGCATTTCCCTTTAACTTCTCCAAACAAGTACAGTAGAAAGATATAAAACGATGTTTTCCTTTCTTTCACCATCTGAATCAACTGGATCAAATCCAACTTCAGAATTTGCTCAAGATCACGAAACTGACTTCGACTTAAATGGATTATTAACTAATATATATGATGCTAAAAGCATTGAAAATCAGTGGACCAAAAATATTTAGTTCTTGTGAATGTCTCAGTGTCAGCAAATTCACATCAATCCGAACATAAGTGGATCTGAATCTATTAGTATTCGAGGGACCTTTGTCTGTTAACCCTTTCAATAAAAGCCTCCACTCTTTCGTTTAGCTCGTCCATAGGCATACTTGTAAGATCCTCTACTTTTCTCATCCTCCTCACAGTCACAACCTTTTGATTCCTAGTAATCTCTTCTTTGTTTTTATCAGTTCCAATGCTTTTCTCCTCAAGATGAACCAATCCCTTTACGAACCCACCTTCTCTTTGACCATCTCCAGTGATTTCGGGTTTAATCTCGCGAAAACTCTTGCTTCTTACGACATATTCATCATAAACGTCGACTGAAGCTGTTGATAAGTTCGATGATCGAGCTGTTGCTAGCCTTGATTCTCCAACGAGGATAAAAACGATCATGTTTCCCAAAACAAAGAAGCATTTGGCATCGAAGAAACCGGACAGATAGTCCGGAACTGAAACCAACAAGAAGTGCTTCGTGGAAGGTAACCAAAAGGGGTACGAAACAAACAAGAAAGTGATCAAAGTTGTAAGAGAATAGAGAAAGAGATTGTAAAGGAAACGAGCCCTCTTGTATTTTTTCATGGCTTCAATCTTCTCTTTCGGCTTCATTGAATTCTCCATTGATGCAAAAGCTAATAAATTTTTTGTAGTGTTTTGTTTGAGTTTAGAGAATCAGACGTTGTCATGCATTCGATTTCACAGAACAAAGGGCAAGGGCTATGGCAGGTGTTTATGTAGTGAGAGTGGGATATTATGATGGATCCTGTATGCTTCTTTTTCAACAACTTTAATAAAAGTTGACACCAACTAAAGCCTAAACTTTCTAAAGCACTACGATTAATTAAGCATGGCGATGGAAATGTGGGAAATATGGTTTATATATTAAACATTTCTTGGTTGTTTCATGTTTGAAATAAAAAATTTAAATTTTAGTTTTTTTTTTTTAAAGGAAAGGGGAAAACGAATACAAAAATAAACCAGATACAGGATGGGGGACTAGGCCAAAACCTTCCGGAATCAAGCAACAATTGAAAAGTTAATAAAGCACGAGTTTCCTAACTATGCGAATATAGGGGTAACCTTTGCTATCCAATCTGCTTAAACCAGCAACATGCTTATCAAGATTCAAAGTAGAGAATTAGCATTTTTCCTTCATTCCCAGCGCTGCTAAGGCATCAGCAGGAGCATTTGCCTCGCGGAAAACATGAGAGATGTGCGTTTGGTGGTTAGCCCGAATGTCCTGTATGGAGGTGAGCGTGTGTCTAAGGTCCCAGCTACAATGATCCGAAAGAATGATTTGGAGGGCAACTGTTGAATCTGTTTCAATCCATATGGGGAAAAATTGATGTTGTTTGCAAATGAGAAGACCCTGGAGTATTGCTGTCAATTCAGCTTTAAGTACCGAGCCTTCTCCCAAGAATCCATGGAAGGCCGTGAGAACCAGCCCATTAGTGTAGCGTATAAGGCCACCAGTAGAAATCATACCATTGTTTGAGCGACATCCATCGGAGTTGAGTTTGTAAAAGGGGGCAGGAGGTTTAATCCAGGATATGGTAGAGACTGTGATTCGTTTAAACCCCCTAAGAACCACATCGAAATTCCGAGCCAAAGATTGAAGCCCCTGCCAGTGTTCATGCTTCATCAAACCAGAAGTAAAAGCAGTGGTAATATAATACCTGATCTTCCGAATAATAGCAGCAGGCCTGATCATAATGCCCCTGTGTTTTGAGTCGTTTCTGCCAATCCATATGAACCACAGAATAAGGAAAGGCATGCATTCTCGAATATGTCCACGGGAGCGCCAACTGTTGGAGATTCTCCAGTTGCTAATATGCGAGGCTTGCTGGACACCAAAGATGCGACCAAAGTGCTCCCAGACTCGAATAGCCACCGAGCCAGAAAAGAATAGATGTTCCAGAGATTCTTCATGGTCGCAGCATTGGCATTTGGAAGCCAAAGGAACCCCACGGCTTTTCAATATATCATCGGTGGGGATCTTGCGTTGTGTCCACCTCCAAGCAAATAAAGACATGGTAGGTGATAGAATTTTGGACCAACATGCCGTGTAAATGTCCCTGGGAGTGTTTCTGAGCCTAATCAACTCCCACGCAGATCTGGTTGTGAAATTATCATGGGAGGATGGTTTCCAGATTAGCCGGTCATCCAAATAGGGGCTGATAGGAGTTAGAAGCACCTGATCCAACATGGCAGGGTCCAGATGAAGCTCCAAACGATCCCTATTCCAGCAGCCATGCTCAATAAACCAGTCTATCTTTCTCTCCTTAGGACCAATAATCTCACAGCGGTTGAACAAAGGCCCTTCAATATACAACAACTTCGAATACAAAGGAAGTGATACATCAACCTCGGTATGTCATCGAAAAAAATATGTAGAACTTTCGAAGATGCACTGAGTTATGTATGCAATGTTTCTTAGAAAAGTGAACTTATGATTTCAGAAAGAGGGTCTTATTTATAGAGGCACACTTGAACAAGTGCAACCTTTCATGAATGAGTGTAATCATCCATGAACAAGTGCAACCTTTCGTGATTGAATGTGACCTTTCATGTAGTGATGCAACTTTTCATGAATGAGTGTAACCCTTTATGTAGTGATGCAACTTTTCATGAATGACTGTAACCCTTTATGGTGATCTATACATTTCATTCACTATACATATATAAATATATATACAAACAAATTATATTTTACCATCAAATTTCTAGGGAAATAAAAGAGATAAACTTCTAGGAATTATATTTTAACATCAAATTTAGTTTTTCGACGACTTGATCTGATTTTAATAAAAAAAAGTATTCTGATGATTTGATGTTAGATCATGCCAATGTGAATACAAATTGGGGATATTTCAAAGTGGGGTTTGAGAAATTTGGGAATAAGAAAATGATGCTGTTGAATCAATTTAAATTATTTTTGAAAAATCCAAATTTTCCTGACGTCAATTCATAAACTTCACTGAACAGTTTCTTCCATCCAAAATCAAACCATTATCAAAAAATAAATGTACAGGACTAAGATTTAATTAGATTATTATATAAACGGTATAAAATCGTAAGATGACAAATGTAACTTACTGAAAAACAATTTACACAAAGTGGTATTTACAAAGAAAAATGGCATCAATTCTGTATTTAATAAACTGTTTCCTTTCGCATCACTATCAAAATAAAGCTGAATCCATATAGATATTAATCAAATTATATATAATGAACACTAATATGCCATTGCTTCATTGTAGTAAAAAGAGCGGTATATATCGCAATTTTTTAAGGGATCGCGAATGACGTGTCTTCCATTCTCACATTAATTATAATTTTCGAAGTAGCTGTAGGTGAAAACACTGTCAAGTTAGGTTTAAAAAAAATTGAAACCTAACTTTTGTAATTTATAAACAAATATAGAAATTGGAAAAAAAAACATATTCAATATTACGTCCAACTCTTAAATATAAATTATAAAAATTGAAGTTTAAACAGAATAAAAGCAGTTTTAATAAACACGTTGATGTAACCGAATTTTCCCCAGCCGGAGAGCTGCCACCACGTCGGGATGTCTGGAGGTCGGGAGCTCAGGAACTCTGTCCTCGGGGTATGATTGAGATCTGTTGGGAGTTCGAGAGATCGGGAATAAGCTGGGTGTCTTCCTTTCAACGACCTGCAACCACAAACACTGGTCAGAGGATGCCGGAAGTGTTTCCGACAAAGCCCTTCAAATGCTTAAGTTAGCTCGGGTGGTCGAGAAGATATAAATAGAGCAAGTATGACCACATAGCAGAGAGCTTGTGTGTTTGTGAATTAATGTAAAGTGAGACATACCTGGATAGTTATACAGGGGCTAGACTGTTGCTGCGGGTGCGTTACCTGGCGTGTGATGCGCTGGTACGCTTCTCGTGACGAAGATCACTCCCAGATTTGATGGTTATCTTGGGCGAGATTATCTCCTTGATCCTTGACTATTTTAAAGTTAAGAGAGGCGTAGATAGGTCATACTTCTAGAGGCAAGCTGATGGTCACCTCCGGTCAAGAGGTCTTCCTTCAAGAGGTGTTCTGCAAGAGGTGATGGTCACCTCGGGGCAAGAGGTCTTCCTGCAAGAGATGTTCCTGCAAGAGTTGATGATCACCTCGGGGCAAGAGGTCTTCCTACGAGAGGTGTTCCTGCAAGAGATGATGGTCACCTTGGGTCAAGAGGTCTTCCTGCAAGAGGTGTTCTTACTAGAGATGATGGTCACCTCAGTTCAAGAGGTCTTCCTGCAAGAGGTGTTCTTACTAGAGATGATGGTCACCTCAGTTCAAGAGGTCTTCCTGCAAGAGGTGTTCTTACTAGAGATGATGGTCACCTCAGTTCAAGAGGTCTTCCTGCAAGAGGTGTTCTTACTAGAGATGATGGTCACCTCAGTTCAAGAGGTCTTCCTGCAAGAGGTGTTCTTACTAGAGATGATGGTCACCTCAGTTCAAGAGGTCTTCCTGCAAGAGGTGTTCTTACTAGAGATGATGGTCACCTCAGTTCAAGAGGTCTTCCTGCAAGAGGTGTTCTTACTAGAGATGATGGTCACCTCAGTTCAAGAGGTCTTCCTGCAAGAGGTGTTCTTACTAGAGATGATGGTCACCTCAGTTCAAGAGGTCTTCCTGCAAGAGGTGTTCTTACTAGAGATGATGGTCACCTCAGTTCAAGAGGTCTTCCTGCAAGAGGTGTTCTTACTAGAGATGATGGTCACCTCAGTTCAAGAGGTCTTCCTGCAAGAGGTGTTCTTACTAGAGATGATGGTCACCTCAGTTCAAGAGGTCTTCCTGCAAGAGGTGTTCTTACTAGAGAT
Source organism: Dorcoceras hygrometricum (assembly GCA_001598015.1). Lineage (NCBI taxonomy): Eukaryota > Viridiplantae > Streptophyta > Magnoliopsida > Lamiales > Gesneriaceae > Dorcoceras > Dorcoceras hygrometricum. The sequence continues at coordinate 18,143 of KV012814.1, forward strand.
GATGGTCACCTCAGTTCAAGAGGTCTTCCTGCAAGAGGTGTTCTTACTAGAGATGATGGTCACCTCAGTTCAAGAGGTCTTCCTGCAAGAGGTGTTCTTACTAGAGATGATGGTCACCTCAGTTCAAGAGGTCTTCCTGCAAGAGGTGTTCTTGCAAGAGATGATGGTCACCTTGGGTCAAGAGGTCTTCCTGCAAGAGGTGTTCTTACTAGAGATGATGGTCACCTCAGTTCAAGAGGTCTTCCTGCAAGAGGTGTTCTTGCAAGAGGTGATGGTCACCTCAGGTCAAGAGATGTTCCTGCAAGATGTGATGGTCACCTCTAGTCAAGAGGTCTTCCTGCAGGAGGTGTCCCTGCAAGAGGTGAAGTCCACCTCGGGGCAAGAGGTGTTCTGGCGGGTGAAGGTCCTCGGATCCTGAGATGATGTATGAGGTATCAAGAATATCCCACCCAGCTGGTCCTAAATGAAAAATTGAAGTTTAGAACCATGTGAAGTCCTAGTCGGGACCTGAGGTACTTTGCTAAGAAGGTCGGACTTACAGATTGTCGAGCAGATCTGACATGGTGCCAACAAGAGTTGGGCTTTCATGGTATCGAGCAGGTCTGACTTGGTGCCAATAAGAGTTGGACTTATATGCCGAACTGGTCGGGCTTTTGTGTCGAGCTGATCGGACTTTGTGCCACGAGAGTTGGGCTTATGTGCCGAGCTGGTCAGGCTTGGTGCCAACGAGAGTTGGACTTATTGTACTGAGCTGGTCGGGCTCAACGAGAGTTGGTCTTTGATGGTGCCTCGCAAGTCGGGCTTACATATTGTAAAGCAGGTCGGGCTTATAGATGAACTCAGGTATGGCTGCTACCCGAGGTATTGCCAACAAGAGTTGGGCTTTGATGGTGCCGTACAAGTCGTGCTTACATATTGCCGAGCAGGTCAGGCTTATAGATGTAACTCAGGTAGGGTTGCTACCCGAGGTAGTGGATTCCCGAGCAGATCGAGATAATATGTACAGGTTGAGATGACTATTTACCATGCTGGTTGGGAAAAACGATTCCTATCAAATATAGATAATATATTCTCGAGCAAGTAGAGATGATAGATTTTTGAGTAAGTAGAGATAATAGATTTCCGAGCAAGCAGAGATAATAGATTGCCGAGCAAATAGAGATAATAGATTTTCGAGCAAAAGAGATAATATATTCCGAGCAAGTAGAGATAATAGATTTTCGAGCAAGTAGAGATAATAGATTCCGAGCAAGTCGTGTAAATAGATTCTTGAGTAGGTCGAGAGGATAGATTCTCGAGCAGGTCAGGATTTGGTGCCAACGGGCGTTTGGCTTTTAAATTTGTTCTAACATCAGATAAGGACGTAACCTGGGGAGGGTGAACTTAAAAAAAAGCTTCTTTTGATCGAGTCGTCTTATTGCCAAAAGACAATCTATATTTAAGTGAAGTGTTTGCAAAAAAAAAATAATAATAATAACTGGCCTAAGTTTTGAGTTTTTCTGTTGTCTAACGTCGTTCCAATGTTTTCAGCCTCTTCCTGGTACATCAGCATTTTCGCGGAGAGCCCGCGTAGATAGGGATGATCGACCTCTGGTTGACGATCTAGAAAATGTTATATCATCAGTGTGCAATTCATGCTGCTGTGAGGCACTCGTGCTCGGGTCCTCGGGGATAGTTTCCAACGTTGTTACCACCGTTATCTCCTGCCTCCCGACATCCGGTCCTTATGGGTGGCCTATCTCGTTTCTTCTATTGTTATTTCTCACAGACGACGCCAATTGTGGTAACATAATTTTTCTCCTGTCGGAGAGCTGCCACCACGTCGAGATGTCTGGAGGTCGGGAGCGAACTCTGTCCTCGGAGGATGAGCTTAGTGCGATCTGTTGGGAGGTCGGGAGCTCAGGAACTCCGTCCTCGGGGGATGAGTTGAGTGAGATCTGTTGGGAGGTCGGGAGCAAGAACTCTGTCCTCGGGATGTGCTGATTGAGATCTTGTAACGCCCCAAAATCTCTAGGACCATATTTATGCATTTCATAAATCATATGGGCCATTTTGGCAATTTTAAATATTATGTGTCTGCTGAATTGTTGATTTCAGCAGGTAAGATGCTCTGCGGCTGGTTCCAGCAGGTGACTCCAAGGAGCGATGCACGAGCTGATTTTTAAATCGATTGGAAAATGTTTTAAGGAGGTGAAATGCTTTCTTTAAGAGAAGGTTTGGTGTTTTACAAATTAAAATGATATGAAGGGAATTTTACTAAATTTTAAAAGTGTGTCATGCTTGATTTCTCAAATAGCTTGCCACTAATCCCTTTCATATAAAAACCTGTTTTCAAAGTAAGATTTTCATCATTTGCAAAGAAAAAATTTAAAGTGTTCTTCAAAGAAATTTCAGAAAAGTTCGTGCGTTGCTCAAAGGGGATATATTTAAAGTTCATGTTTGAAATGATTTGGACATGATAAGGAAAGAAAGATGGGTTCGAAAATGATGATTTGATGTTTATGATGCTTCCAGTATGTCTTTCATAAAATTTATGAAGTTTTATATGTACTGAGGATTCGAATTCATTTCCAGAAATGTTATGAAGGTTCTTCTTGCAGTAGCTGTAATATTAGAATTTGATAACTGTGTAATTGGTAGTTGCTGGTTGAATCATTGGTATGGTTTGATAGGCAACAGCTGATGACATCGTTGTTGTTTTGATATTACAAATGCTGAGTTCTGAATCCAGCAGTTGTATCTACCTGTTAAGATTCAGCAGTTGTATGGTTATAACGTTTACGAATGTTCTTCCTGTAGTTGTAATGTCGAAATTTGATGATTTGTGTAATCAGTAGTTGCTAGTTGAATCGGTATAAAGTCTGGTTTAATAGGCGATGGCTGGTAGCGCAATCATTGTTTAGATATTGCAAACGTCTTCGTGAATATCAGCAGATGCACTGTTCATCAGCAGATGCATTCCATAGT
>KV012814.1:21355-32380 GCA_001598015.1 Dorcoceras hygrometricum
CTTGCGACTGGTTTTCTTTCAACCAGTTCCATTTTAACGATATGTTTCCAAAGTCGAATCCATACTCAGTAAAGTTTTAAAATGGGAAGCAAATGTTTTAAATAATGGAACCCGATGTTTTACAGAAATTTTTAAAGAAAGATTGTTAAGGAACGAAAGATGTTTTAGATTATGGCATAGATAGTTAAGGTCACCAAGGAGAAGGGTGAGCAGTTGTCGAAGATGTCGACTGCCCTTTCATATGAGCTATATGCTAAACTGATATCGGGAGTCATTTTGATCAAAGTGCAAATTGGACCACATAGAACTTATATGCCATGATCAACTGAAAATGGAATTGAAAGAAATGAGAAACTGGGCTATGTTCCCTTGTTTCTGCCATTGATATGTTTATGAAAATGATATTGTATATTGAAGTTCCTTAACATATGTATTGTACAGATGTCTGCCTGCGTTTTATGAAATTGTTACTACTCAGATTTTACTTGCTGAGCCTTTAGGCTCACTATCTTTTAAAATGGTGCAGGTACGACAACTGGTGGAGGAACAGCAGGTGAAACTTGAAATTAGCAGATGGGTGGCGTTGTGTTTATCCAAGGCCTACGTTCTTTCGTGTCTAAGTTGTATTGTTTTGATTAGGTTGTACTGTATTAAATCAGTAGCAATGGTTGTATATTTACATAGAATAACAGCTGTTGTAAACCGCAATTGCAAAGTTATATGAAATACTCTGTTTTCCGCAAATGTTTTAGCAGTAGCGCGCGAACTTAAGTACCTGCTGATCTTCGAATTTGTCTTGTGTTTTGTTTTCTTTGAGTTATAAGAAATGCAGCTTATAACAAATTATCTTTTAGCCCTTCTTTTATTCGAAAATTTTTGTTTACCCCAATTCTCGTGGCCCCGTTGGGTTCGGGCGTCACAGATCTGTTTGGAGTTCGGGAGATCGGGAATGAGCTGGGTGTTTTCCTTTCAACGACCTGCAACCACTCACTGGTTAGAGGGCGTCGGAAGTGTTTCCGGCGAAGCCCCTCCGATGCTTAAGTCAGCTCGGGTGGTCGAGAAGATATAGAGAGAGAAAAATTATGAACACAAAGCAGAGAGCTTGTGTGCTTATGAATGAATGTAGAGAGGCATACCTGGGTATTTATAGAGGGGCTAGGCGATTGCTGCGGGTGCATTATTCGACGTGTGATGCACTGGTGCGCTTCTCGTGACGAAGATCACGCTCAGATTTGATGGTTATCTTGGACGAGATTATCTCCTTGATCCTCGTCGATTTTAAAGTTAAGAGAGACGTAGATAGATCATACTCCTGGAGGCAAGCGGATGATCACCTCGGGTCAAGAGGTTTTCCTGCAAGAGGTGTTCCTGTAAGAGGTGATGGTCACCTCGGGGCAAGAGGTCTTCCTGCAAGAGATGTTCCTGCAAGATGTGATGATCATCTTGGGGCAAGAGGTGTTCCTGCAAGAGGTGATGGTGACCCTGGGACAAGAGGTCTTCCTATAAGAGATGTTCCTGCAAGAGGTGATGGTCACCTCGTCCTCGGGTCAAGAGGTCTTCCTGCAAGAGGTGATGGTCACGTCGGGTCAAGAGGTCTTCCTGCAAGAGGTGATGGTCACCTCTTGCCAATAAGTCTTCCTGCAGGAGGTGTCCCTACAAGAGGTGTCCTTACAAGAGGTGAGGGCCACCTCGGGACAAGAGGTGTTTAGACGGGTGAAGGTTCTCGGGTCCCGAGGTGATATATGAGATATCACACATCAAAACACTTCTATATATTTTAATTTAGGCAATTCCAACATCCTCAATAGTATGGTAAAGTTGAAACTGAAGCCATCATGATTCATTAATGTGGACGAATGATTCCGAAACAAGCATTCATGTAGCACCAAAGGGAGGCATTTGCCTGATACTCTCGTGGGATTCTGCCGTGGATTATTTAACCCTTGGGCTCAGAGCCCATAATATTGAACGGTAACCGAAGCAGGCCCAGTTGGAAGTCAGTGTGAAAGTAACAGGAGCCCAAACATGTCCAGTAGAGAGACCAATCGATAAATCGCACCTAGACTATTGCTTGTTTGCTTGCACTTGGAATCCACTAGAATATAATACTAACAGAAATAACGATGGCCAAAGCATTTATTTACTATGAATATTATATTAAAGAAATTTAACTACATTTTCACATCCTCTGCAAATTTCTTACTATCAACCGAATATTATTACTTTTTAATTTGATCAGTATTATATTATACTGGAATTGGGCCGACTTTAGACGGGGGCACAGGGGGCAACTAATGTATTGAGTTGTAACCAATCCTGTACATTTATTACTAAAATAATATAATTATAAATAAGAAAACCCTAAAATTTTCTGCACTTCATTTACCAAAGCCTAAGCTTTCATTTCCTCACAACTCTCACATTTCCTTTTTCTTCCTCTCTTCGAAACAAAGCATGAAGGTGAGAAACAAAGGCAAAGTACATCCCTTTAATTCCTCCTCCTCCTCTTCTTCTCTTCACAGTCCGAAACAAGATGAGTTTCCTGTACTGAGACTTTTACCGGCCGCCATTTTTACTCTAGTGTCAATTCTATCTGTCGATGACCGTGAAGTTCTTGCATACATGATTACAAGGTCTCTTAAATCCACCAACAACCCTTCATTTATTCACGATGAAGAGAAGAAAAAAAGTTCCAAAAAACCATCTTTTGGTACTTCTTACGGGCATAAATCGCCTGCTTTGTTCGATTGTGAGTGCTTCTATTGTTACACGAGTTTTTGGTTTAGGTGGGATTCTTCACCGAACCGTGAGCTGATCCAGCAGGCTATCGAGGAGTTCGAAGAGCATCTGAACAATGGTGAGCTATCAATATTGAACGGTGGAAATGGAAAGAACAGGAGGAAGGAGAAAATGGGTCGCCGGAAAATTGAGAGGATATGCGGTGGTGGTGGTGGAGGAACTCTTGAAAACCCAGCGGTGTCGTTGCTGCCGGAAAATCAAGAAAGTCTTGTTCTTGACCCGCCGGCGAGTGAGGTGCCAGCTGAGGTAGAGGACGTGGGAGGAGGGGTGGATGAGGCGCAGGTGGGTGACGCGGCGGCGCCGGTGGCGGCCGTGCACAGCCACAAGGGTTTGGCTAGGAAGGTGCTGCCGGACGTCATGGGTATATTCAACTCACGTTTGTGGAGTCTCTGGAGTCCAAATGTGTAGGGGAAAATGGTAATTTGGAAACTTTTACTGTATTGTTTGAAATTTCAAGGAAACAAGAAGTATGAAAAAATTTCCGGTGGATGGTCAAAATTCGTATTCCATCGTATATTTTATGCTCCCTTTTCTCTTTATTAGTGCCATTTGTTTATTACTTCGGTGTTTCTCAATATATTGCTTAGGGACTAAGGTGTAAGTTTGGTGGGATATTTTAAAATTTTCAGTTGTGATAATGACAGTAAGTTACTTGAAAGAAAGCCATATATTATGATGCCACTAATACTAACCAGAAGAATGTTTGGTTCTGTGAATTAATAGTTTGATTTCTTTTTCTATATTAATTGGCCGAAAAAATGAAAGAAGAAAGAAGCTTAACATATATTTTGAATTTGTAATCTCATTAACTCAATAACTCTTGTGATAATCTAATTCCAGAGTATCCTTATTTATAGTATTTTGGATGGCTGCATTGACAATAGAGGTACCAGCATCTATTAATTGTAATGAAATCTATCTATATAATACTTTATTTCCAGTAGGAGATCAATTATTCCCTTCTCGGTTTGAACGTCAAAGCTCAAAGATAGATGCAACTTTTGGTTCCATCATTTCTGGTCTATGTATTACTTCGTCCATCCAAACTCCGAATATATTAAAAACACTTTCTATTTTATTGATATAGTTATATAATAAATACATGTTACCAAAAAACTACCAAATGGGAACTGGGCATGACACAATTTAATCACAAAGTGTAGTGAAACTAAAGATATAATAGGTATGACAATTTTCCTCACTAGGAAAATCCGACGAGGCGGGTATGTCAATTTTTAAATTCTCGAATCAAATGGGAATATGTGATGGGTAATAATAGTACATCATATCCGAAATCTCTGAACTCGTCCCGTATATTACTATATAATAACATGTTATTGAGTAATAATAATATATAATAATAAATAATATATATTATCTGATATATTAAAACTGTGTATAATAATAATAAAATAATAAATAATATATATTATTTAAGTGGCGTGGATATTCCGTTGCCGACCCGGATTATCACGGGGATGGGATAAAGATCACCGATTTATTCAGGACGAGAATGGTAAATGACAAAATCGATTCTACCCCACCCCATTTCCATTCCTAGATATACATACATCAAATATTAAAAAGAGCTCTATTTCTTTAAAGAATATTACATGTGGTTGAGTTGAAAACAGGGACACGAATGCTTTTGTTACTTAGTAGACGACCATTTTGAAAAAATGTTTTGTTGAACGAAGAATATGTTTGACTCCTCGAAATTAAAGTTCATCAAAGAGCAAGAACAATTGTCGAGATAGAAAGACCATGACCATGTTTGGTCAAAAATGTTTGTAATATTGTTTTAATGTGAACGAGGCATGCATGGTTATTTTGGAGGGACGAGTTGAAGTTATTTAAAAGTCAATATGAAATTTGTTTAATTTCACTTATTGCGATATAAACGTTGAAACTATAAGGTGAACATTTCTTGGATATTAATCGTGCTTTATAATGTTAACCCAAAATTCATTGACATGAGCTAAAAATGGTGGCAAGAATTAAGAACTAGGTGCATTTTTAGTTCGTACGATCAACAATGATTTTCTTTTTTTAATTTATTATGTTAAGGCGTGGATTAAGTTCGTTCTCTACAATACCGTTTTAGATGATTATAAGGCAAAGTGCTAGCAATTATAATCTTGTTTCTAAAGTTTGCCCTGATTATAATTATGTTTCTAGCCGGTTAAGTGTCCAAATTTCTTCCTTTTACCCATCTCCTAACTTTATGTAAAGGTAGAAATAATTAAATCTTGACTTTTATTTCCTAGATAGCTTCCTCGAAAATGATAAAGAATTTCCAAATTTTGCCGGTCAAGGAGTTTGTACGTGGTCCATCCCAAAAATAATTCTATCACGAAAATCTTGCATGACATCATCAAATGAATATACTTGCAATGAGGGCTGGGTTTCTATTCGTAATAAATAATAAACGTATGCAAATTACGACAAAACTTATATATTTTAGCAAAACTATATATATGCTTATAACTTTTGAAGATTTTTATTTGGTCAAACAATACTCGAATCAATAGTCGTTCTTTAGTATGGCCATTGTTATATATAAGTAACTATATTTGCTGGTGTCGATCATTTAGGAAGAGGTTGATTGTTCGTTGATATTGTGTGGCTAAAGAAACCATAAATTCTGAGTTCCCAAAACCAACTTTATTTGAAATTGAATTGATTTAACTCTGTGAAAAGGACTACGTAAATTGCATCCGCCCACTGGCAATTCGTGTAATGGGGGGTTTCTGGCCAATGAATGGGACATCTCGATCCTATAGACATAAATGCTTAATGAATTGGGACCAATAGAATTGAATGCCAGCTTGTGTACATCTAATTAACCAATTTGTTATTTGTGTGACAGTCAATATATTTCATGTTTATAATATTCAATCCAATTGATACTGCTACACTAATTTTGTGAACCCGTGAATGGTCTGCAACTTATGCATGGTTCGTTAGAGATTGAAGATAGAATATGGTGTAATCGAATTTTTCCCAATCGAAGAGTTGCTACCAGCTCAAGGGGTCGAGAGGTCTCACCTTGGGAACCGAGGTATTTGAATTGAATAGATAGGAATGTGAAGCGATGAGTCAACTATGACTGGACAACGCAAGCTCGGGACCTCGGGATATGCATTTGATGTAATCGAATTTTTTCCAACCGAAGAGCCGCCAACAACTCAAGGGGTCGAGAGATCTCACGTCGGGAACCGAGCGCTTGAATTGAATAGACATGAGTGTGTGACGATGATTCATCTATGCGGGATAACGCCAGCTAGACAATCGATTGGAGACATGTGGTGTCGGGTGATCTGAAGCCCCCAGATCGAGAGCCATGCCCCCGAGAGATGAGCAGGTTTGAGTAAAGGTGAGCGTACCTCTTCTAGTGACCTACAACCATAAATCCTAGTCAAAGGGTATCGGAAGTTGTTCCGATGAAGATCCCCAACGTGTGATATGCTGGAGCGACTCTTACACCTGGTTCTGTAGCCGAGCTAACCATTTCTTCATGTGATATTTCCGCCCTGATATTTGGAGATTTATTCAATGCATACGTGGTATGTGATATTAGAGGTGTATATGTCGCGTTCTAGAGCAAAAGATCGTGCGAGATTGCCAAGACCTTTACTCGGGCCTCTTACCCCGATCTCCCAGCGTGTATAGTTGAAGGTGTAAAAGTCATCGGTCCTTGGTCCCTAGTCATCTGTCCTAGGTCCTCGGATCCCGAGATTTTAGAATTATTACATACAAGCCTCGGGGACAACACGTCGGCACCGGAGTTCCCAAGGTGCGCACATCCCTCGAGCTGGCCGCTTCCATCACGCTTATCCATTTGCCTGTGGTGTGATCCTCTCGCACGAGTACAACAATCAAGCCTTCAAACATGCTCTACGCATAAGAGATGCTTGAATGACGCAAAACGGATCCCGTCCAATCACATCATATGTCGGATGGCTCACATTAATGCGCCTAGCCCCCTATAATAACTCATGTATGTCCAATAACAAACATCTCATCACATACGTCTTTACATTCTTCTATCTCTCGCTTCGCAACAGCTCACATGACACTTGAAGACCATAATATCCCTAGGAGCCTTGCTCGCTAACCTTAGGCAGAGGATAAAATTCTCGGATCGGGATCCGAAGACGTTTTAATTACATCATATTCTATCTTAAAATAGTAGTGCATTAGATTGTATTTTAACAACTAATTTATTTTAAATTTAATGGCGTGAACAAATAATTTGTTGTCAAATAACTTGAAAAATATTATTATTATTATAAAGTGTTTATCACGTAATAGTTTATGTTATTGTCGCAGCTCGATTAATACTATTTACATTTAAATATGTAGGTGGTGTTTAGCCTAAACCCTACTGCAGATCCACCTCTACAAATCAAATATTTTTTTACTTGTCTTCCTTCACTAACATCTCTATTTATAATTTTCTATGTTTTGCCATGCCACGTTAATAGGATTAATGTTGTATTATACATTCAAAGAACCTTTATCTTTGTTCCGATAAATGAAATACATTAAAATATTTTTAAGCTTTTATCTTTAACTGAAAATAAATTCTTTCTATACTCTTACTTAGTGCTCCATTGTAACAACGACAAGACCTTACATGTTGAGTATGAGAGATATTAACAGAAAAGGCACGTATCAAATTACATGCCTTGGCTGAATTAACGTGCGGCTCTCCTCTCTACAATTGTGGTCTACACAACAATCTACAAACCAAACGCTTATAAGTGCGTAGAGGTGGAAACAAATCGAGTCGACTCGAGACATACTTGATTCGTATTCGATTTTATCGAATCCGAGACAAATATGATTATGTTTGAATATTTTTTATACTCAAACTATATAGTTAGCCATGTTTACAAACTGAGGTTTCCTAATTATTAATATTTTATGAAATAATACAGGGTAAACTCCATATTTAGCTAAATTTATCTAACCAAACCAGTCAAATAAATATGAATAATTAAATCTGAAACTGTAATTCCAAACACCTTATTTCCCCAGAAAGTAGTGTTTGAAAGAGTTTATTTTTAAATTCTTTCAAACCTCTTGACACGAAATGTTTGAAAATTATATATACAAAGGTTACAAAATATGTAAATAATTTCTTCGCAGACACTATATGTTAGTTGTTAAACCTAATATAGTGTTTCTTTAAAAGCTAACATAGAGTGGAAATAACATGCAAATGTACATCATCTTAGTGAAGCCCATTTTCATCGGAAAAGGTTAAGAATGGGTTGGGCTATTTTCCATTTCGTTCCATATTATTGTCAAAAGAAGATATAAATGCATAGACAAAACAATATTCATGGGACTTGCAGATTATGAACAAAATAGTTTAAACTATGTTCTGTAAAAACGACACAAATTAGGGTTAACGTTATCACAATGTCAAGTAGTATGATACCAAGTGGTGTCACCCTCACCGCCATCTTTTTGAAGTTTTTTATACGTGAACTACACCGAATAACAAGAAGAAAAAATAGAATTTGATAATATCATAGACAAATAAAACAATTGATTTTGTTTTTTAAGTGAATAAAAAGTACAAGAAATATGAGTATTTTCCGTGGATGAAAAGAATCTCGACAAAAATTTTAACAAAAAACAAGAATGTCAGTATAACATGAATATATTTTTAGAATATACACCAAGTGGTATATGAACCATATTGTTGTATGAGTCAGAGAAACCTGAAGACAAATAATATGCAATATATAGCTAAAATGATTTCTAGAGTTATTAAATATACGTCTGCGAAATAACATACAATCAATAATGTAAATAAAATAGCTATAAAATTGTTTAAATATACTGGCGTTACACTTTCCAACCCGCATCTGAGAAAGGTCAGTTATAAAGTGTTTTCATACGATATTCATGTCTACTAAAAAGTATAATTTACCCATAAAATATCAGTGTTTATATTAAATTCTAGAAGGAAAATGACTGATATGGTCTTTGCAAAGAAGCGTTGAAATTGTGGAACTTTGAATTTGGAAGTTTCTTTTCTACCTTCGGATATATAAAAAAAATTGAGCAAACCACAAATGCAAACACGATTACGGAATCTGCACGAAAAGTTATCTCTCCAAAAGAAAAAGAAAATCCCTGACCAGAATTAAGCTAACACGTTCAAATTTTTAATTTTCGACTATATAATTGGGTGTTCAGAAAGCCAAATAAACTGCATGGAAAGTTTAGATCTACATAATTGAAAAAATCGGTTTGACTCGAGTGTTGTATAAAAGCAATTCAACAACTTTTATCAAGTTTCAATTACATTTTTTTTCATATTAAAATATCTCACACTAATTCACAATACATAAATTGAAAATGTAAATTAACAGTCGAAATAAGACCAAACAAAAATCCATGATTAGTTTGATTAGAAATTTGTAAAACTATAAAATATGGGGTTTTGGTATATATTATTTATTATTATTATTTATCTAAATCCAAACAAAACCAGAATTGAACATATATATACATACACATACTCATATAAACACATATATATACACACACTCACATGTATGAATAATATTAATAAAGGTCTTCACATATGTAGATCTACTACATGCAACTTTGTTTTGAACTGACTCTCTACGAAAAAATTCTCGATTTTTTGGTCTTTTCCCAAGTTCTTATCACATTTATAAATTTTGTGTTATATATTATATTTTGTTTCTTGATTTTTTTATTTTATTTATATTATTATTTTATCAAACCTATATTCATTTTCATAATTTTATAATTTTGTTCCCTAAATCTCGTTTCGTATTCACTTGACAACTGTGTCAACACAATTAGTCGGGTCAAGAATTTATCCATATCAATCCGAAACAAAAATGTCATAAATATTTTCCAAGTGAGATACTATTCTTGCCTTCAAATTTGGTTGATAATTCATAAGTCGTATATGCTTGGCAAGTCAATCGCGTCCCAATCAAGGTATAAAAAAATACAGTTTGTACGTATCTAATCAATCATACTCGATATGTATATCATCAAAATAGTTAAGAATGAATTATAATGCCCCTAATTTTTAGGGTTCCCTTCCGAGCCCTCACGTAATCAGCAATACCCTATTTGAAGCATATGCGAAGCTCTCTTAATTGATGCGTTCGGTCACCTACGAAGCATGCTGCTGCGTAAGCCGTGTCAGTAAATTAACCCTAACAAATGTTAGGTTGCTCGGCCACATCCGACATTTGCTTGTCATATAGTTTGTGCTCTCGCAAATCCGTTTTTCATCCCACCCAATGACTTCGGTTCCTAAGCGACCTTAGTTCGAGTGTCGGACACTTAGAAATGATAAATATAGAAAACACAAAATAAGTAAAGAATCTCGTAAATCTCATTATTGGATACTGATCATATCAAATCGGGTATTCAAATCAAGAGGTTAAGAAACCTTGCATTGTAAAGTACATTCTCAACACAGTGATAGACCCTCCTTACTCTTTGTAAATATATCAGGTGCGTCACATATCATGGACATTCACACTTTTCTTGCAAACAACAGTACTTATTCATGCTATTGCATTTCCTCGCTCGAGTTAAGACATGACTCAATCATCGGATGGGTCATGTCGGAAACACATCCAGCTTCCTCTAACTGTTGTTCTTGGTTGCAGGAAGCTCAGCGTCCCCTAATGAATGTCCTTGGTTGCAGGAAGCTCCCGAGCTGACTTTCCTAAGATACAAACGGAACATGAAGTGAAGGTCACCGGATCTAGGGATGACAATTTTTTCCGCGGGTTTGGAGACGCGAAACAGGATGTGTATGGGAATTTTTTGAAATCTCCATATCAAATGGAAATGGAGATCATAATAGTACCTGAACTCTCCGAACCTGCCCCGATAATATATATCTACATACATATTTATTATTTAATACAGAGTTTATTGACTAAAAATCTTCAAAACTAATTAATACTCTATTAATAAATATATATATATATATAAAATAAATAATATATATATATATTTAATATAAGAGGCGGGGAGTGGGGATCCCGTCGTCGAACCTATTGTCACGAGGATGGGGATGAGATCTCCTAATTTAGTTACGGGAACGGAAATGATAATAGACAAATCGGTGTGTCCTCGCCCCATTGTGACTACCCAAACCTGAGACTAAAATTCGTGGTACAGTGAAGAAGACCAAAATTCTTCGTA
>KV012814.1:45227-68455 GCA_001598015.1 Dorcoceras hygrometricum
TATCATCCAGGAAAAGCAAATGTAGTGGCTGATGCTCTCAGTAGGAAATCAGCAGGATTAGCGCATTTGACTATCCAACAGCCATTGGCAAATGAAATTGAAAGGTTTGGACTTGAAATAGTGTCCAGCAGCAGCCGTAGTATGATTTTAGGAGACCTCTCAGTAAGATCAAATTTATTAAATCAAATTGCAGGAAATCAGCAGGATTAGCGCATTTGACTATCCAACAGCCATTGGCAAATGAAATTGAAAGGTTTGGACTTGAAATAGTGTCCAGCAGCAGCCGTAGTATGATTTTAGGAGACCTCTCAGTAAGATCAAATTTATTAAATCAAATTCGAGAGGGTCGGCAGCAAGACCAGCAGCTGAAGAAATGGGTCCAGCAAGATAAAGAAAGAGGTAACAGTTTATATTTTACAGAGGATGGAATTGTGAGGTATTTGGGCAGAGTTTGGGTACCTCAAGTGGAAGATTTAAGAGCTGAACTTTTGAAAGAAGCTCATACAGCTCCATATTCAGTACATCCAGGAAGCACGAAAATGTACAAGGACCTCCAGCAGTTATATTGGTGGCCAGGAATGAAGAGGTATGTTGCTAGATTTGTAGCTGAATGTTTAACATGTCAGCTGATAAAGGCTGAACATCAGCGACCAGCAGGTTTGTTGAAGCCACTGCCGATTCCCGAATGGAAGTGGGAATGTATAGCGATGGATTTTGTAACTGGTTTGCCAAGAACAGTACAAGGATATAACTCCATATGGGTTATAATTGATAGGCTCACTAAGTCTGCTCATTTCTTACCAGTTAAAATGACTTATGAGGTGAGCAGGTACGCTGAATTATATGTTAAAGAAATAGTGAGGCTACATGGTGTTCCAATTTCCATTGTATCAGACAGAGATCCTAAGTTTACATCAGCTTTTTGGAAAAGTCTACATAAAGCTATGGGTACAAAATTGACGTTCAGCACTGCGTTTCACCCGCAAACTGATGGACAATCGGAGAGGGTGATTCAAATTTTAGAAGATTTTCTCAGAGCATGTATCGTAGATTTTTCAGCAGGATGGGATGTGAGTTTGCCGCTGGTAGAATTTGCCTACAATAACAGTTTCCAAGCTTCGATTCAAATGGATCCATATGAAGCTTTGTATGGCAGGAAGTGTAGAACACCACTTCACTGGGATGAAGTTGGTGAAAGAGCTGGTTTGGGACCAGATGTCGTGGAGCAAACAGCAGCAGCTGTTAGAAGAATAAGAGAAAGAATGAAAACAGCTCAAAGTCGACAGAAGAGTTACGCAGATAATCGAAAAAGAGAACTGAATTTTGAAATAGGTGATCGAGTATTTTTGAGAATAGCTCCAATGAAGGGAGTTATGCGTTTTGGGAAGAAAGGAAAGTTGAGTCCAAGGTATATTGGACCATATGAAATTTTAGATAAAATAGGGACGCTCGCCTATCGACTGGCGTTGCCTCCACAAATGTCAGCAGTTCACAATGTCTTTCACGTATCAGCTTTGAGGAAATATATTCTCCACCCTTCGCATGTGCTAAGTTATGAGCCAATTCATTTAGCTCCAGATTTAAGTTATGAAGAGCGACCAGAAAGAATTCTCCTCCGAGAAATTAGAAGACTAAGAAACCGTAGCATTCCTATGGCTAAGATACAATGGTCCAACCAGTCGGAGCGAGAAGCAACGTGGGAAACAGAAGCTGATTTGCTAAGTCTTTACCCATATTTATTTGGTACGTAAATTTCGAGGACGAAATTTCAATAAGGAGGGTAGAGTTGTAACGCCCCAAAATCCCTAGGACCATATTTATGCATTTCATAAATTATATGGGCCATTTTGGGCAATTTTAAATATCATGTATCTGCTGAATTGTTGATTTCAGCAGGTAAGTTGCGCTGCGGCTGGTTCCAGCAGGTAACTCCAAGGAGCGATGCACGAGTTGATTTATAAGTCGATTGAAAAATGTTTTAAGGAGGTGAAATGTTTTCTTTAAAAGAAGGTTTGGTGTTTTACAAATTAAAATGATATGAAGGGAATTTTACTAAATTTTGAAAGTGTGTCATGCTTGATTTCTCAAGTAGCTTGCCACTAATCCCTTTCATATAAAAACCTGTTTTCAAAGTAAATTTTCATCATTTGAAAAGAAAAGTTTAAAGTGTTCTTCAAAGAAATCTCAGAAAAATTCGTGCGTTGCTCAAAGGGAGGATCTCTGCAGGAATTTGCTGTTGTTGCGAAGCTTCAATTAAGGCACGTAAAAGCTGATCTTTTTCTACACCATTTGAAGCATATATTGTGTTTTGATGGATCTGCTTGCCTGTATGTTATGGATATATTTAAAGTTCATGTTTGAAATGATTTAGACATGATAAGGAAAGAGGGGTTCGAAAATGATGTTTTAATGTTTATGATGCTTCCAGTTTTGTTTTTCAGAAAGTTTACGAAGTTTTATATGAACTGAGGATTTGAATTTATTCCCAGAAATGCTATGAAAGTTCTTCTTACAGTAGCTGTAATATTAGAATTGGATAACTGTTTAATTGGTGGTTGCTGGTTGAATCATTGGTATGGTTTGATAGGCAGCAGCTGATAACATCGTTGTTGTTTTGATATTACAAATGCTGAGTTATGTATCCAGCAGCTGTATCTACTTGTTAAGATTCAGCAGCTGTATGGTTGTAGCGTTTACGAATGTTCTTCCTGTGGTTGTAATGTCAAAATTTGATGATTTTGTAATCGGTAGTTGCTGGTTGAATCAGTATAAAGTCTGGTTTAATAGGCGACAGCTGGTAGCGAAATCATTGTTTAGATATTGCAAGCGTCTTCGTAAATTTCAGCATATGCACTGTTCATCAGAAGATGCGTCTTTCCTTATTAATATCAGCAGTTGTTTTCCTTTGATTAGGAATCAGCAGCTGCATTGTGATTTTGAATTCAGCAGTTGCTTTATTCGTTTTAAGTACTATTCATTTATATAATCGTGTTAGCACTTTTCCTTGCGACTGATTGATGTGCTAACGACGTCGTTCCATTAAGTTGTAGAAAGATCAGCAGGTAGTTTTGTTATTTCATCTGCTGATCACTCCAACAACATCGTTTTACTTTATGTTTATCTCGCGACTGGATTCTTGTCTTGCGACTGGTTCCTATTTATTGCGACTGGTACTATTTATTTCAGCAGGTATTAGTCTTGCGACTGGTACTATTCATTTAAGCAGGTATTAGTCTTGCGACTGGTACTATTCCTTGCGACTGGTTTTCTTCCAACCAGTTTCATTTTAGCGATATGTTTCCAAGTAGAATTCGATACTCAGTAAAGTTTTAAAATGGGGAGCAAATGTTTAAAATGATGGAACCCGATGATTTACAGAAATGTTTAAAGAAAAGATTGTTAAGGAACAAAAGATGTTTTAGATTATGGCATAGATAGTTACGGTCACTAAGGAGAAGGGTGAGCAGTTGTCTAGATGTCGACTGCCCTTTCATATGAGCTATATGCTAAAGATATCAGGAGTCATTTTGATCAAAGTGCAAACTGGACCACATAGAACTTATATGCCATGATCAACTGAAAATGAAATTTAAAGAAATGAGAAGCTGGGCTATCTTCCCCTGTTTCTGCCATTGAATGTTTACTGAAATGTTTATGAAAATGACATTGTATATTGAAGTTCCTTAACATAAGCATTGTACAGATGTCTGCCTGCGTTTTATGAACTTGTTACTACTCAGATTTTACTTGCTGAGCCTTTAGGCTCACTAGCTTTTAAAATGGTGCAGGTACGACAACTGGTGGAGGAACAGCAGGTGAAACTTGAAATCAGCAGATGGGTGGCGTTGTATTTATCCAAGGCCTACGGCGTTTTATTGAACTTGTTACTACTCAGATTTTACTTTGCTGAGCCTTTAGGCTCACTAGCTTTTAAAATTAGGTGGCAGGTACGACAACTGGTGGAGGAACAGCAGGTGAAACTTGAAATCAGCAGATGGGTGGCGTTGTATTTATCCAAGGCCTACGTTTTCCGTGTCTAAGTTGTATTGTTTTGATTAGGTTGTACTGTATTAAATCAGTAGCAATGGTTGTATATTTACATAAAATAACAGCTGTTGTAAACCGCAATTGCAAAGTTATATGAAATACCCTGTTTTCCACAAATGTTTTAGCAGTAGCGCGCGAACTTAAGTACCTGCTGATCTTCGAATTGTCTTGTGTTTTGTTTCCTTTGAGTTATAAGAAATGCAGCTTATAACAAATTATATTTTAGCCCTTCTTTTATTCAAAAATTTTTGTTTACCCCAATTCTCGTGGCCCCGCGGGGGTTCGGGCGTCACACGAGCTGTAGTACGTCTCTCAGCGTATCAAAGAAGAACGACGCATGCCTACAACAGGAGAGTTCGGCCAAGGAGGTATGAAGTAGGAGATCTTGTCTGGAGAATAATAAATATCAGGAAGATAGTGGAAAGCTAGATCCGAAGAATGAAGGGCCATACAAAGTGGTCGAGAGAGCTGGAGTGGTGGCCTACTATCTGGAAGACGTGCAGGGAAAGAGAGGACATCGGCCTTGGAACATTATTCATCTCCAAAAGTATTATGCCTAGGCTTTGTTTTTCACTTGTAAGTTTTATGCTTACGCTTATTTCGTTACCGTTTGTAAGTAGTATCCCTTGGCTTTATCCTATCTCCGCTTGTAAACATTATTTCATGGAATGGAATAGTTTTTCTCTCAACTCAGTGTTCTTCCAAACACCTCCTCGGGTTGCAGCCCCACCCGAGCACATAAGCCCGATCCGTTCGTCAACTTAAAGCCCAATTCATATTGATATCACCTCGGGTGGCAGCCCCACCCAAGCACATAAGCCCGATCCACTCTGCAACTTAAAACCCAATTCACATTGACACCTCATCGGGTGGCAGTCCCATCCGAGAACATAAGCTCGATCCGCTCGGCAACTTAAACCCCAATTCACATTGACATCTTCTCGGGTGGCAGCCTCACATGAGCACGTAAGCCCAATACACTGCAACTTAACCACAATTCTTATTCCTTGGGTGGCAATGCACCCGAGCACGCGAACCCAACCTGCTTGACTAAACTAAAGAGTAATGTTGCCTTTTTGCGTGTTATAAGATTTACCCGCATACGTATTAGGTAAGTTGTTTTACTCGCGTATGTTTTAGGTTATTATGAAGTAAATAGCTCGAGAATAGGAAAACGTTGCAAAAGTTAAATTCAATTGATACATCAAAGTTTTACATGACATCGAGAAATTTAAATACAATCGAAGGATGGGGGAGTTGTGGGGAGAGGCCTCGTCTCCCGAGGTGCCTTCATTGGCCTCCTATTCATCGTCAGGCATGTCTTCCAGGGCTCGAACAACGCTGAGGAACGGGGTCGGGTGCTCCTCCACAATATAGCCATTAGCCTTGAACTGAGCTAAGCTGCCTGTGAAGCCACACTCGAAGAAGGCAAGAGACTTCTCTCCACATAGGTCATCGAACTCGGAAGACATCACAAACTCCTCCTTGCCGAGACTCCAAGTGTTCTCGGCCTCGCCCTTCAGGCGTTCGTTATCGGCACGAATGCTCTAGATGTCTCCCTCATCTCGAGCCCTCGTGTCCGCCAGTTTGGCCTCCAGAGCCTTCTTTTCGGCCTCCAGAGCTCCCTCTCGGCCTCCAGCGCCCTCTGCCCGGCCTCGGATGCCCGCCTCTCCTCGGCCCTTATTGCCTCCAACTCCTCGAGCTGCTTCCCCAGCTCCGTGTGGTGCTCGAGCAACTCATCTAGTGATTGGCAGGATGAGTCATTTTACTAAGCGCATCCGGTAACGGATTGGCGGGCTAGATTATATGTTCAGTGGGATACTATGGATTGACATAAAACTTCATTATGATTTTCATAAACACAACCAGGGCGTACTACTGGCCTGCCACCTCCCTGCGAGCCCGGGTGAGGAGGTTGATCGCCTCACCGCCCCAAACCATCGTCTGCATAAGAGTCAAGGATCAGAACACAAATATAAACAAGAGCTCGGACAGATAAAGGGCATACCTCCGCAAATATGACTGTGAAGGATCCCAGGACCTCGAGGTCGGGAGTATTCCGCACTAGGTCAAGGTCCTGTCGGGGACTATGTTGCATAGAAGCTCCATCGCAGCAGATCGGGAAAAGAGAGACCACAAACAATTCTTCAAAAATTTTCAAGTCACTAGCTTGGCCCGGACCAGCTTCCGTCCTCCCGACCTCAGGCAAGGGAACCTCGGGGTTGGCCGCGGGATGTGCCTCGGGCGTCGAGGCAGGGCGTATCTCGATAGTGTGGGTGGGGTTTATCTTGGAGGTGGAGGCCTTCTTTTTCATCAAGCGTGGGACCTCATTCTCGCCAGACGGTGGGGCCTTCCTCTTCCCCTTCTTCACGCTCGGGTGTGCGACCGCCCCGATGAGCCCTCTTTTGGACGTTCCTTCACGGCCTTGAGCATAGCCGTCTTGCCCATTCTATCAGCTGCATAGAAAGAAGCAGGTTAGATAGCAGCTCGGATTCAACAAATGATGACACGACTAAGGGAAGACGCGGTGATACCTAAGTCCCCGATCAGCTGGACCCCTTTCCTGTTGAACTCGAAGTGGCACAGAAGTCCTGCTTAACCAGCTCAGGAGCATTATAACATTTTTCGCTCATAGTGACAAGGAATGTGGTCAGGTCGGGGGCTCGGTCGGGAGTCAAGGGTGACATGGTGTACACATTATCCCTCCAGGTCATGTCACACCTCCAGGGGTTCCTCCTTCTCCCTACCCGCATAACATAGAAGAACGGCTCATCTACCCCTTGTGAGAGCTCGGGTTCCCCTCAATGAACCCGAAGTCACCCTTGTGGGAAAGATAAAATTATCCCAACCCCAACCTCTTCACATGAATCAGCTGCATTAGGACGTAGGTGGTGAGAGGAATCTCAAAGAAGCTGAGGAGGACACCCAGAGACAGAAGGAAGCTATAAGAGTTGGGGGCTAGCTGGCTCGGGCTAACCTGGAGATATTGTCAAAGGGCAGTTATAAACCAAGAAATGAGAAACCTAAGGCCCATCTCTAGTTGGTTGACGTAAAAGTAGTGGATGCCAGGTGGAGGACGGTGAGCTCGCTCCTCGGGCTCGGGGAGGAGTACTTCAAATTTATCTAACGTCCCCCATTTCACCCTTATCAGGGGGATATACGCTAACCTAAGGTTAGACGCTTTCTCCTTGTACCAGGGGAGTCCCGATGAGGCCAGCTCGGCCTGGTAGGGTAGCATTAGTTCGCGAGTTTCTGGACTTTTGAGGACACTATCTACATACTCGGCTGCACTCCTCACTATGTTATCGCTGGGGGAAGACATTTTCAAATAAAGTAAAACTTACTAAGTTGAGAGTAGAGGATTGAAGAAACAGCTCGGGAAGCGAGAGGAAATTTTGACAGAGTTTCGGTACGGTGAAAAGTGAAAATGAAAAATGAGATGAAATCATCGTCTATTTATAAGAACTCGGGATGAGCCACGATCGTCCGATCTCGCGCCCAACCAACGACCCAGATCATCTAGGGAACTCCAAACATCGTCTCGGTAGTCGGGGCATGTTCATCCGGACCGTCCGCTAATATTTTATCACGGATGAGATGCGACATCACGCGAATCATGATCTTCTTCAAAAGTTCCCGACCTTCATCCTGACCGTCCACGAGTATTTTATCAACGGCTGAGATACGACATCACGAGGATCATGGTTTTCTTCAAGATCATAAATTTTAGCTCGGGTCTCGACCTCATTCTCACACAGTCCTACACTTCAATCATTCGTCTAGGACTCGCGACAGGGGATACTCCTGATGCCCCCTATTACCACATCGGGACCCGAGGATCGAGCTGCGTTCACCAGATGCCGAGCTACGCCGATAGCTAGGGAGGATTACCCGAGGACTTACGCCCAGTTCGGGAGAGTTTTCCGATGAGAAGATCATGCCTCCAAGAGTCCAGCCAGTATACGTATCTCCCTCTTTGAACTACGAAATCACCTGAAATCACAGAGACAATATCGCTCAAGATACTCATCAATCTAGGCGTAATCTCCGTCGAGATAAGTGTTCCAGCGCATCGCGCGCCGAGCAAAGAGTCCAACGTCGGGTAAAGCACTCATCTTCACCGCCTAACCCCTCTATAAATATTCAGGTACGCTCCCTCATTAGAACACACATTCACTTACTTTCAGCGCATACATATTCTCTTACTCTCTTTTGCTCCCACACACCCTACCTGACTTAAGCATCGGAGGAGTTTCGCCGGACACACTTTCGGCGCTCTGACCCGTTACCTGTGGCTGTAGGTGCTACGAAGGCCTCGACCACCCTTCATCAATCAGCTGTCCCGACGTCCCCGATCTCCCGATATGTGGCAGCTCATCGGCTGAGGATTCGGTTACATCATATTCTAATGGTCCTCTACATTGTTAAATTTCAGTATTCCAAGTGTAGTACCAACATTTCTCTTGTTTCCTTGAAGTGATGCTGATAGACATAAAAAATATTTAAATATTTATAAAATTTCTCAGTTAGATAAAATTCATCACCCTTTGCCACGATTTGGCGTGCTAGATAGTTTTAAAAGATCATTAATAACCAAAAAAGATTTGTCATATTTGGTTCATTTACAACTTAATCAAGCACAGTCCACAACCCAGCCCGATAATATTTTTTTCTACATAAGAATCATATATTCATATATGCATGAGAAGTACTTATATCATCATACTTCGTTTTATCGGATTTGCTAAGAGTATACACCATATCAATAGTGACATGATTCATTGAATTTAATTAAAAAATATTTAAAGTACCAGTATATTATGAGTCACTATAATAAAGCTAAAAAATATGAGGATTTATAAAGTATAATAATCTAAAATTGCGGGCCACATTTGAGTTTCCAAGGACAAAAGCACGTTGCCTTAATGCAGCCATTATTTGACTGTAGTTTGGTACCAGCTGACCCGATTGCTTCGCCGCCTCCAATCCCGCAGATTGTTTATTCTACTCAGAAAACTATTTATTTTTGAATAATTTATAACTTAAACCAAGAATAGGATACATTAACCAATTTAATTATGCTTTGAAGTTTTAGTATGCTATATATATATGTAACAAATCATGTCTTATATATTTTTTAATATTTATTATATATTAAACTTAAGCTATATTATGTAAAGTTACTGATTCTATTTACTTGTGTCAAAAATAAATTAATCATCATGTGTTACATATTACATGATAAAGTTTTTACTTTGTTGAAACTAATTGGTATCAGACTAAAAGGTCTACAAGTTTAATTATCTAGCAGAGTTTAGTTCAATGAAAAAAAACTACAAGTACTTCAAATTAATCACAGTGAGAAATTTTATTTACATGAACTTATTAGAATACTTTTATTGCCACATTTCTGAGCAATTTTTTTGTTGGAGTATTTAATACATTGATGATTGTTATAGATGTTCACATCTGGAATAACAAACTTGACTAGAATATGGTTATAATATATATTTGTGCATTAATTTAATAAGAAGCTAGACAAATCTCTGTCATTCTTGGAAGGTTGCCTAAGAAAATCCACCGAGGTATTATATGCTCAAAACACGTGCCTTGACTAGAATGTATAATTCAAATCAACTTTATTAAATACTAGTAAATTAACTTAAGATATTGATTTCCCTGATTTTGGTATGGCCGTCCCGAGTCCACAAATATAATATCACCCAAGCGTTGTATATAAGAACTCGAATCTACTCAATCCCATGAATCCTGCAAATATGAAACTAGAGTTGTTTAATGGGTCGGTTTGACCCGAAACCGGCCCAAACCGACCCATTAAATCCAAACCGGAATCGATATTAAGTAACCGGATCCAGAACCACCCCAAACCCATTAATTAATGGATTTGGTGTGTCCGATAAAGTTGAATCGGAACTATCCGGTTCTGGTTCTCCGTTTTGGTTCCGATTTGGAACCGCTTCCAAGTTTCGGTTCCGAAACCGGAACCGGAATCGAAACCGAAACCATATATTTTAAAAAAAATAATAGGAAAAATGAAAAAATGGCCAATTACCAACGACTACTATTGTAGCCATTTTAAACTTGCAATGCTTAAGGCCAATTATCAATTACCAACGGCTACTATTCTGGCCGTTGCACTTTAATTATTTTTGCCCCATCAAATTGGGGGTCAAATTACAATTATTAATTTTATTTTACCCAAAAATTTGTTATATATATGAATGATTTCTAAACTATTTTCCACATAATCGCATTCTCTATATCTCCATTTTCACTATAAAGTTCTCTCTATATTCAATATTTAAGCCAAAAAAATTGTGATGGCTTCATCTTCGATCGTGGTAGTTCTCAACGCGAACTTCCTCCCACTATTCCCGAATTTGGTGATGATTTTGGCTATATTCCCGACTTCGATGAACTTAAGTCGCTCACGAAGAGAAAGAGGCTATTGAACTTGTTGGCGATGACGATAGGAATCTTCCAACACCGTCGTCCAGTGGAACAAGCAACACGATGGCGTCAATGAGCGCGTAACGAGCGAAACGAAGCAAAGTTTGGGATCACTTTGAAATTCAACCAAAACCAGGTACTGACGATGCTATAGTTGTGTGCAAAATTTGCAAAAATAAATATGCTTATAAAACGGGTGGTCAAGGAGGAAGTATCGGAACTTTGAAAAAACACTTGGTAAAGGTACATAAACTTGATCCTAATACGTTAAACACTTGGTAGTACTCAACAACAAATTAATTCTTTGACTCTTAAAATTTTTACTATTTCGAAAGAAATTTCATGTAGAATTATAGTTAAATTCGTTATCACATGTGAACAACCTTTTTTAATAGCCGAACAAGAAAGCTTTATTGAATTTACTAGCACTATTCGGCCTGATTTTCACAATATTACTAGACACACACTTAAGAAATATTGGTTCGAGATGTTTCATGAATACAAAGAGGCATTTATTTCGCATCTTTCGAGTATCTCTTGTAACGTTAGTTGAAAACTGATATTTGGATTAATAGCAAGTCTCAATCTTATCTTATCGTTACATGTCACTGAATTGATGAAACTTGAAAAATGTAAAAAAGAATTTTATCTTTAGAGACTATCCCACTTGTGCATGGGTTGGCGGCATTGCTTGATCCTAATCAAGGTCAAGTTGCTCTCTATATATTTTTTGACTATTACGCTAAATTTCTTGGAATAATGTTGACCAAAAGAAGTTAATCATGCATTCTCTCCAAGAATTATTTGATTTGTATGCAAACGAACAAAGTACACCGAGCAAGCAGCCGGAGTCGGAGGAAAGGTCGACACAACAAGGAATGGGTGCTCTCGACTTCTACCAAAATTTCAAGCGGCAAAAGTTCAAAGGAAAATCAGTAACAAGACTAAATACAAATGAGATTCAGCTCTACTTGACTCAATATTTTGAAACTCCGGAAAAATTTGATGTTTTGGAATGGTGGAAAGTAAATTCACGACTTTATCCTATTTTAGCAACAACTGCAAGAGACATCTTACATGTTCAAGCTTGAAGTGTTGCTTTCGAATCAGCTTTTTTAATGTGTGGCCGAATTATTAGGGACCAACGAACTAATTTAAACACAGAGACTCTTGACATGCTAACATGTTTACAAGATTGGTTTACTGCAGAAAAAAAGAATCGGATTGTTGGGGCAATTGATGAATTTACAAGCTCAACCCATGAAGGCGAAGAATATTCGAAATATATTTTAATAGATCGAGATGTAATTTAGATATTTAATGAATAACATGTTTTAATTATTTTACTATTTCACATATGTATTTTTCTCATGAAAACACTTAAAAGAATAATTGATTTACATATCAATTAATTTAAAAAGATTTAAATTATTTAAAATTATTGGGTTTGGAACCGGTACGGAACCGGTTTATCCACTATCGAATTCGTTAGTGAATTGTTTTGGTTCCGAGTTTTTTGCCTCGGAACTGGAACCAAACGGAACCGGTTAGAAATGGTTCATACAGGTTCCGATTCCACCCGATCCAGAACCGGTTGGAACCACTCCAGAATCGGAACCATGAAACCATTAAGCATGACTATATGAAACTATCCCCTTACGGTAGCTACGGGTCCAAAATCCTAGTTGTGTTAGCAAAAGAATATGGGATGACATACACTCAACATTTGCTCAGCACCAGCCGTGTAAGAAAACCAAAATTGAAAATCGAACCAATCAAACTGGAAACCAAAAATTCGATCCGGTTTGATTTTTTCAATTCAGTTGGTCGATCAAACCGAAACCGAATTAATATGTATGTTATATATATATATATATATATATTTGAAAATAATGTTGGTC
Organism: Dorcoceras hygrometricum; assembly: GCA_001598015.1. Taxonomy (NCBI): domain Eukaryota; kingdom Viridiplantae; phylum Streptophyta; class Magnoliopsida; order Lamiales; family Gesneriaceae; genus Dorcoceras; species Dorcoceras hygrometricum. Next base: position 57,647 of record KV012814.1, read on the forward strand.
AAATGGTTAAAACTAAACCGAAACAATTTTTTCGATTTTAACCATAACTGAAACCGAACGGATCCGAACCGATATTGTTAGGATCAAATTTTGGGGGTGTCCGTGAGCTCTGCCATAACTTACGTAGGCTCTCACACAGCCCAAACACCAACCCTGTGAGTTACGTGCATTTTAAAGTTTTAAGAATTGAAAACAGCGCGCAACTATGAACCAGATCAGCGTGAAACTGGACCAACAGCTCTGCAAGCTGGTTCGAATTACCAGTAGCTCTGCGAGCTGGTTTAACACAAGCAATCTGGTTCAATAAATCTTGAGCTGCAATAGCTCAGTGTTCTTGAATGTTAATGCACCGAGATACAGATTAAGTAATGAATTAAAATCATGCGGAAACAAATCAAACAGAAATCTTATATTCGAAAGTCTTTAAACAGTTTGGCATAGTAACAAATATGCAATGCGTGAATGTAAATGCAAAAGGCTGTAAAGAAATATGTTGCGATTTGTTTATAGAAGTTCGGAGCTGAATCTCCTATGTCTCCCCTTCTTCCGCAATCGGGAAAGATCCACTAGAAGACTTTGGTTACAGTGACCCTCGCTACAACCCACTCCTACGATCAGCAGTCGCAGGAACTCCTAGCAACCATCACAGCACACCAGCCCGCAAGTTGCGTGTCTCTAACTCGCTTCTTTACTGCCTTAGTGAGAAGGCTACAGACACTTCTTTAACGTCTCAGTGCGAAAGACAACAAACTTGTTTAATGTCTCTGTCCAAGGACTACAATGGAGAAATTTAAATATGATTCACTCATTTTTCTGTTTCACTCAACTCTCGAATATATGAGTGAATCGTGTGTGATATTTACAGTGTACGCTCAATCTCTCAAGGATAAAATTGTTAGAGCAGGTGCCCAACTAGCCAACTTGTGGCGTGTGGGTTCTTGTTGACTCTGTGTAAAACGATCTTTATTTATGAAATTCGTATTCTTTTATGGCATTCTTTATCTTTATTATTTTATAATGTTAACAATTGTGTTGGATACAGACCTAGAATGTACCATAGTGTATGTTAGATGTGATAGTGGACATGATGGCTGTCATGAAACACATCTAATAGTCACTGTGTATTCTAAACTCATTCCTAGTCGATTGGGCCGTCAAAATGAGGATAAGGCCGCCCGAGTTTGAGACTAGAATCTGCGATGTGAAGTATCACGTTTCATTGGTAGGGAACATTGTGATGTTCTGAGCATCCAGATGGATAGTGACCTGGTGATCTATCGAACTACCCTCGATCGAACTTTCCAAGTGGTTACTGTCAGGCCCCGTGCTAATCCACAAGGATTATAGCACAATTAAGCACATAATCACGGAAGCATAAAATAGGACTTAAAAAATTTTCGAAATAATTTGGGCATGAACTCAAATCATCATTCAAAGTATTCATAATCAAAAATATGAGTTAAATAAAAACTCATATAACAACAGGTAATCATCCAATCAAACAAAAGCGATCCCCAAAATACATAAAGGCTCAGGGCATCCCCTGACTCAATACAATACAATAATAAATTGGGACTCAAGGAAATTGGGCTCGACCAGCTGGCACTCCACTCTATCCATCCTGGTTACCTGAAGATCCTGCAAATGGGCAACACAGACCCAAGAAACACAAAATCAGGAAAAGAAAATACGAGGACAAGCCTCAGTACGAAGAGCCATCTAAAAACAGCAAATCATGCAACATGCTATAAATCAAGTTATGAAATGCATGAGGCTGTCAAAGGAATCAGTCAACAAGGCCAGTGTATCAACCGGCATCCAGTGTATCAACGGGTAAACCATCTCAAATCGAGCCTCTATCCCGCACAGTGTATCAACCGGGGAATCATCGGTCCGTGATCATCGGAGCCCGTCAGCCCATCCAGCTCGGTGGTATTCTGCACCACTCCGATGATAGCGTTGCCTGGCACGACACATCTGTCTGCCGGTCACAACGTGGCTCTATCTCAGGTCATCAATCAATCAAAAGGCTCAATATGTATGCATGAATGCCCAATCAATAATCAATTTCAAATGCATACAATATCCATACGTGAAAACAGAATATATCAATCAAGCAATTCATCAATCTGTTTCACGTAAATCACATAATCAACTCACGCAGATTCCATAACCAGAAATATACACATTTTCATGCTCAAAGCTGTTAAGAGTTGCTCCAATTCGTACCTCACAGCTACTGATTCTACCTCAACAGATTTCTCAAAAGCACGACAGTTCCAACCGGCGAAATTCAGCTTTCTCCTGGCTTCCTCAACCACGGCAGAAACCTTTTAAGACCTTAAATCTGTTAATATATCACACTACTTAGCACAAATCTGAACATCTATATATCACTGCCTACGACCAAGAACTCACATCTGGATCTACAGGTCTAAACAAGGTTCTAGCAGCAAATTCTAAGCTTAGAACGGCAGGAAATGCTTACTCAAAAGCTGTTACAACACAGGAGAACCAAAGCTCCAAAAATCACGAAGCTACACGAACTCGATAGCCACGTCGCGATCCTATCCAAGGTCGATTCAAGCCTCCTAGTTGCTATCAATCGAAAGATCAACTCGAGAGGAGTCCAGCGCCACCTAACTTGTTCCAAACGGCGGCGAAAATCAACGGCAAACGATGGAAATAGCTACGGATGAACAGTACCGAACGAGGGTTTCAAATGAGAAGATTGGAAATGTCGGGTGAAAAATGACTAAGTGTTCATCTCTACTTAGCATAAATTCACCAGCCACCGACTTAAACAGATTCCTTCACCAAAATCATCTTCTGGTACTGATCAGATCCCTCGCATCAAATCCTAGCGCCAAACAGATCTTTCGATCCTGAAACCAGCGCTCACATATTCATCAGATCTCTCAGCGCTAACGCTAAACCAGCGAAACAAGTCAAAACGACGACGTATCAGGGTTCCCGCTAACTAACGGCGTCGCATACGAGACGTCTGGAACCAACACACAAACACTTGCGCACAACTAATCAGATCTCTCTAAGAGCTATGCTAAACACAAGAGTCAAACGACGTCGCTTCGCTCAAAACAGATCTCTCTCAAACAAACAACGCTAGCAGTAGTCAACTCCACCATGTTGACCAACACGTGGCACCCTCTCACGCCCACGCATTAACGCTACCAGATTTCATCTTCCCACGAGACATCTGAACTGCGAACGACGACGTAGCGCTTCTAGCGCCAAACGCTACCATCAGATCACTCTCTCCCTGGCAGATCTTTCACTCCACCAGACTTCACCAAAACGACAGCGTTACACTAAATTTCGCGGCAACTCACTTAACGCTTGGGGAAACAGATTTCTATCGAAATTTCGCCAATTCAACTCCAAAACTCGCACAGATTTCACCCGATAATTCCTGCGACTAAAATCTGAAATGTTCCAAGAGAGATCTGAAATTCTCAAATCAGATTTCACCAAAAATCTCAAATCTGAAATCTGAACATTCGAAAATTCTAAATTCGAATTTCTCACTCCTCACAGTTACCATTTGTCGAGTGAATTAAGTTCGAGGTCTTGGTTGTACAGATTAGCCCTCATTACTCGAAACGTCATTGAGGCTCTACATGATAGGTGCCTCACTTTGACCCATTTACCGACTCAGTTGGGGTCATCAGGTGGCGGGGTTGGGTGAGGTCCCAATGCATGTAGGAGTCGATGTTTCGTTGTCGAGGATTCATCGCTCGCCATTATGCGTGGATATCCTATGCTATCTGAGGAGATAATAGTGTGACAAATCTCTGACCAGAGTACTAAATGTTTATTGGGTAAATGGGTTTTCCTAGTAACACACGCGATGTCACTATTTGATCTCAAGCTGTATGCATGGTATTGGATCTCTAGCGACTCTCGATTCCGATGGGTTAGTCCGAAAATGTGGTTTCGGAGTCACAAATGTTGTAAGCCCACGGCTAGCTATATCCCTGACCCATTGAGGGTCACACAAGTGCTGGTTTCTCAATTCTCGTACGAAAATTAAGCTCAATTTGTTGAGTATAGTAGGAGGAAGGATGGAAGTGCGACTTCCTAAAATTAAATAGGGTCAAAATGTAATTTCCCTAATTTTGGACTAGTTTGACTATCCTTAAAGCTTACAGGGGCCAAACTGCTATTTTGGATTAGGTGGTCCAAAAAATTGTTTTCACATCATAATGCTCAGTTTTGTAAACTGTGTAGGTCGGTCCGATCTGATCGTCGATCGGGATTATGATGGAGCCACAGTGATGAACTTGAAACCAATGTTCACCCTGGGCCCGACGCAATCCCATTAAGCTGGTGTAAGCCCATGGAAAATATATAAATAGAGGCCCTGGGGTATTCATTTGAGACGTACCAAAAAGCTCTTCAGCTTATAATTTTCTTTCCTCTCCTCCCCTCCCCACGCCGCCGTCGCCGCCCGCCGCCGACGCCGCCGTCGGAAATCTTGTTCGGACTGTTCCGGCGAGGAGATTCCGTCTGTGAAATCTTCGTCGTGTTTTCTAGTGCAGATCGGCGAAGGAATTGGGATTCCGGTTGTGGACTTGATTAGGAGGCCAAAACCGCCAACCGTTGAAGTGCCAATTTCTTCGTGAAATTGGTTGCAGCCAGGCGCCTAGACGCCAGCAAGGTACCATTCTAAACATTCTATGTATGTTTATGAATTTTTTTCAGGTGTATTGACCGTTTCCGGGCTCAAATTTTCAAATCTTCCGCTGCACCCCGGGAGCGGGATCCGGATCCGTCGCTGCGCCAACAAAAATATCACACACTGGGAAGTTGCTCTGTAAGCTGGTTTGCCAATGTCTTCCCAGAGCTTGTGCTGTCGACTTGATCTTTCTTTGAGCATTCCATCAGTGCATTAGCTCACACCTAAGCACTGATCCAGGTTGCACAAGCTGCCACAAAGTATGCAAACTTGCGACGAGCACTGCTATGTGTTATGCATTTTTTTGTTTTCTGTTCTGCATTTGCACATCACTTTCTCCACTTCATTAGTTCTTCTCACACTCCTCGATCTGCTTGTGCTCAGCTCTTTGATATAGCCTCTCGTGCAGATTTGCCCGTTGGACACAAAGTTGTAGCCGTTGAAAGTCTTCTAACACTGTTGTACTTTGTGTCCTCTGTCATTTAATGCTTCTGCAGGCTTTATCACTTTTAGGCACGTGAGCACTGTTCTGAGAAGACAAGACAGCAAATCTAATTGAACTTTCAAAAGTAGTCTGCATAATGTTGTGTGTTCAAATCACTTTGCTTGTCGTTTTGTCCAACTTCTGCTCTTGAGCTCAGACGACTTCTGCTCTGCTTTGTTCTGTTGGCTGAGCTGGTTTGACCTTAACCAGCTTGGTTCTATGCACCAGCTCGTAGCATCTGCAGATATGTTATCCGAGCTGGTTTGACCTTGACCAGCTTTGCTCCATTCCGATTTGTTCATTACACTGAGCTGGTCAGAGCTCTTTTCTTCTATGCTCTCTTTCAAAGCTCTCTTCTCATATGCTTATCTGTTCTTTCCAGCTCTACAGCTGCTTCGAGCCAGCTTGTTCATCATACTCAGCAGGTCGCTTCTCTGAGCTGGTTTCCTTCCCAGCTGGTTGCTTATTCTACCATAGCAGCTTTCTGCTTCCCCATCTGAGCATCCAGTTTCTGGGATCCTTGATCAGGTTTCTCTTCTCTGATCTGGTTTACCAGCTCGGCTCTATTCTTCTCGTCAAGAGCCACTGTGTGCTTGCCTGTTCACTTGATCCATTCAGACACATATTCCAAACCATCGGCAAGCACACCTTTCTTTCATTGTTGAGCTGCAATCCAGCACCAGTGAATATATCCCATATTCTTTGTGATGTAATACCCAGTTCAGATTCAGTCTTCCCAAGGAATGAGATCCCTATGTGCGTTCTGTGATCAGACCTTCACTTGATCACCGCACTTGTACTCGACTCTGCACTTGAACACCTCACTTGTATGCTGCACTTGATCTGCGCTTGAGTCGTTCTGCACTTCATCTCTCTACGCTTGAACTCTGTTCTTCTATTTCATCAAGCTGGTGAACCAGCTTGATGCTTCCTGCGTTCTGGATTCCTACAGAACCTGCATAGCATCCCATGTTGGACCAGTTTGGGCGTCCCCTCACCGTTCCAACTTAGATGTCCTTCGCTCGACCAGCTTGGGCGTCCCCTCACTGTTCCAGCTTGAACATCTCCCTGTTTCTTCAATCAAGTGCATTGTACATCGCACAAAAGCCGTTAGTCAAATATAAGCAGGTTCTGTGTTAATCAAAACTCATATTCTGATCTGTAGAAACAGATCTAACAGATATGGTTAAATGCTTGTAATTTAAAATCAGAATATTCGGTTAACCAAAAATTCATTTAGGTTTTGACCGAGCAGGCCGAATGCACACCCTTATTCACCAAAAAGTCCACGCTCTCACAAATCCATGTTGCATGACTAAAGACATCGGTTCTTGTACAATATCAGTTTGGTAGCAATCAATCAAAAATGATGAACATGGAATATACGTAAAATAAGAGAGAATCCCGTAAATCTCGTGACAAGATACAGATCGAATCGAATCGGGTAACAAATCAAGAGTTTAAGGAAATTTGCCTCTATATAGTTCATTCATATTATGGAGTCTGACACATCTACTTACCTACACTTTAACTTTCTCTATATGGGTCAATATCTGACTTAAGTGCCGGACTAGTCACGTTGGAAATAAATCCGATCCTCCTGGAATGTTGTTCTTAGTTGCAGAAAGCTCCCGAGTTTACTTACAAAGAAAAGATGAATTAGCAGCTCACCGGGCGGAACTCAATTAAAATTTTTTGTTACGTCTCGAGAAAATCTGTAATGCCCGAAATAATTAAGAAGATGATTAGTAATTCCGATATTTAAGATTTTCAAATGATAGAATTTGATGAAACTTGATTATGAGCTCGGATTTCTTCTGGAAGTGGTGGGTGCTTAAGGAATTAAATATCTTTGAATTGTGCTAAGTGTGGACACCAGACGAAGCGACCAGACGAAGCGATTTGCTCAAATCGTTCAGCAGCAGGTTACTGTAGCAAAGTCAATGCGGGTCAACACTACTGTAGCTCGCGACTGGTTGAATTTTTAAAATCATTCGAAGCGCTAATATTGGTTGCAGCTGGAAGCAGACGCGCGAATACAAGGATCAACGAGGAAGCGCCACGTGTTGGTTACTGTTACGCACGTGGGAACCAGTAGCAAGAGTTCTTTGTATCTGCTGGTTTATTGATGTGTCGACTGGTTTTGATGACGTAGATGCGACATCGTTTTGGCTTATGAACAGGAACCTCGATACGAAGTCGTTGCTATGAATTAGTGACCAGTCGATGGTTTGTTGTATCTGCTGGTTAACCAGTCGGGGGAACAATGCGATGTCGTTTGGATTATGAACAGGAATAGCAATACGTCACCGTTTGAATATAGTAGCGAAATCAGTCGTTGGAATAGGAGAGCGACCAGCTGTTGGTTTCTTTTAATAGAGGTGATACCAGCTGATGACACGTTACGATGTCGTTGGAATTAATGATAACGAAATTGTATTGATTTTCGAAGTATCGCGACTGGATTCTTGTTGCGACTGGTTGTTACTGCTGGTTGGTGTTCCTGCTAAATAACAAAAGAATGCTGATTATTTCGACCAGCGACTGAGGAAAATAACCAGTTGAGGAATCTGTTTACCGTTATCCACTTTCGAAGCGGTGGGAGTATATCCTGTTTGAATACTCAGCATGACACGTGGAACTCAAATTGAACACGTTGGAAATGCTGCAGGAAAACAGATATCGTCGTCTATAAATAAGATTGAATTCGAAATACTGAGAACATCTTGACTACAGACATCGGACTTTGATTCTGTGAAGTTCTCAGGAAGTGAAGAACAGAGCTTAAGAACACTGACGGAAGTATTTTGAAAACAGAGGAACGAAGGTATAATTTGACAGAAGAGTCAGGGATTAGATTCTCGAGAATGATATTTCTTGAGTATCCCGCTGAAATCACATACATGTTTGATTACTGTTCTTGATTTAGAACTTGAATTGTGTATGTGTCGATCCATCACAGGTAGTGGATCTTTTATAATTGCATGACATTGCATAACGAAGAGAATTGAATTGATTCTAACACCCAGGACTGAGTTGGCCTGATTTTCGAAGCCGGAGATGGTTTCGATAGATGAATATTCATGTCAAGATCGGATACGAATCTTGATGGCATCGAACTGAAATGGAATAAATTCTGATATCGAAGAAGAGCACTAGAATCATTTCATTGCATTGCATTTGTCTTACAGTTGATAAATTGTTATGAATTTTATTGTTATTATTCGTACCTGCTGATTATACTGAGATGAGTCTCACCGGAGTTTATCCGGCTGTTGTTTTGTTTTGTATGTGTGCATGACAACAGGAGGAAGGAACTAGTGGAGAGCAACTAAGGGTAGCGAGAGATCACTACTTAGACGCTGTATCAGCAGCAGGAAGAATAAACACCAGCTGATAGTTTATATGTTTAGACAGTTGGTCTTAGGTTGCTCAAGTCTGGTTTAGTATATCAGATTCAAGTGTGTACTAGTAAACTTAGCTTGTAACCGCCATGAACCATGAAGTATTTGTATAAATGAATAGTATTTACGCTACAAGCTGAACCCTTTATGCTTCTGCTGGATTGAATACGCTTCTGCTGATTGACAAAATTTTTTTTTTTTGTAACTTATATATGAACCAGATTAGATTTATTAAACGTGTTTAGTTTAAATTAATAAACTACTGATTGAGATTAGAGGATTAATTGTGAGCCGAGAGCCTCACAATAGGTGGTATCAGAGCCCTACTACTTTATTAAGATTATTGAACTAGATGAGTGGGGTAGATCGAGTTCTTCCTGACTAATTAAATTACAGAAACAAATGAATTGCATGCTTGTGTAGTATATGTTTTACTGCTTTTGAATTTATATCACATGATTATTGTGAATAAATGGTAAGCATATACCGAAGAGTTATGAGAATTACATGCTTTGGAAGTGATGAATAGCATGTATTGAGTGAAGTATGAATCAGAACTCGATCTCTTGAGCAGCAGTACATTCATGTATGCTAATCAGAGGAGGGACTGAAACTGGCTTGTTCTTGATTGATAAGAAATGATAAACACGTCTGTTTGATCCTAGATATGCCTCCTCGAATAACAACGAACCGGCAGACAGAGCAGGGTAGTACGTCTACGGAGGCATTGAATGCAGCTGCTACTCCGATGGAAACATTGTTAAAACGATTCCAGTCGTTTAAACCACCGACTTTGATAGGAACGGAAAATGCTATTGACTGCGAGAATTGGCTAGAGGATATTGAACAATTATTTGAGGCACTTGATTACACCGATAATCGTCGGGTGAAACTGATTATACACCAGTTGCATGGTATTGGGAAAAGCTGGTGGGTGGCAACAAAGAAAGCGCTTGAAAATCAGGGTACTGTGATTACTTGGGCAGTATTTCGAACAGCTTTCTATCAAAGATTTTTCCCCGTTTCGTATCGGAAGGATAAAGGGGCAGAATTTGCAAACCTGAGACAGGGGCCATTGAATATTGAAGACTATGTTGCTAAATTTACCAGCTTGCTTAAATTTGCTCCGCACGTTGCCATGAGTGATGAAGCACAAGCTGATCAGTTTATCAATGGCTTGAATCCTGACGTGTTTACTTTGGTGAACACTGGAAGACCGAATACTTTTGCTGATGCGTTGAACCGAGCCAAAGGAGCAGAAGCTGGATTGCTAAGGCAGAGAAGAGCACAATTTGTGCCAGCAGCAGCCAAATCAGCACAAGAGAACCCACAGATTCCACCACCCCCTCGATTTGATGCTGGAAGCAGCAGTAGTGGAAAGAAAAAGTTCTTTAAAGGGAAAGGAAAACAATTTAAACGTTCAGGAACCAGCAGCTCCTCCAGTTCAAGTGAATTCAAACAATTGGGAGCTGGACAGAAATCTGGAGATTACTATACCAAGTGTGGAGGTAGACATGTTACAGAGCAATGTAGAGGAGTGTCTGGCCTTTGCCGTATTTGTAATCAACCGGGACATTTCGCGAGAATATGTCCTCAGCGTAATTCTGGGAATTTCCAGAATTCAGAAGCAGCAAGAACAATGCCAATACCAGAAAGGAAAGCCTCCTCCGTACATTCGTACCAACCCCAAAATCCACAACAGAGTAGACAAGGAGGAAGCCAGACAGTGAGCCAACCTCCTAAACAACAAACAAGAGTGTTTGCATTAACCGAGGAGCAAGCACAGACAGCCCCAGACGATGTTATTGCAGGTAACTGCTACTTGTGCACATTTCTAGCTTATGTATTAATTGATACTGGTGCATCACACACCTTTATCTCTGAGCATTTTGTTGTATCACATAAGTTGTCTGTTGAACCTTTAGCCGAAATAGTATCGGTTTCTTCACCTCTGGGGAAGGGAATGTTGTCAGGCCCCGTGCTAATTACTAACAATTAACACATAATAAGCGCATAAACACGGAAGCTTAAAATCAGGGCTTAAAAATTTTTCTAAATGTTAAGGGCCTGAACTTCAAATCATACATTCAAAATATTCACTACTCAAAATATGAGTTAACTCAAACTCATACAACAAGTAACCATAAAAATCAATTCAAAAGACAGATCCCCAAATACATGATAACACGGGCATCCCCCGGTTCAATACATATCATAAATAAACT
>KV012814.1:72136-90426 GCA_001598015.1 Dorcoceras hygrometricum
TTGAATCGAGCAAAAGGAGCAGAAGCTGGATTGCTAAGGCAGCGAAGAGCACAATTTGTGCCAGCAGCAGCCAAATCAGCACAAAAGAACCCACAGATTCCACCACCCCCTCGATTTGATGCTGGAAGCAGCAGTAGTGGAAAGAAAAAGTTCTTTAAAGGGAAAGGAAAACTATTTAAACGTTCAGGAACCAGCAGCTCCTCCAGTTCAAGTGAATTCAAACAATTGGGAGCTGGACAGAAATCTGGAGATTACTGTACCAAGTGTGGAGGTAGACATGTTACAGAGCAATGTAGAGGAGTGTCTGGCCTTTGCCGTATTTGTAATCAACCGGGACATTTCGCGAGAATATGTCCTCAGCGTAATTCTGGGAATTTCCAGAATTCAGAAGCAGCAAGAACAATGCCAATACCAGAAAGGAAAGCCTCCTCCGTACATTCGTACCAACCCCAAAATCCACAACAGAGTAGACAAGGAGGAAGCCAGACAGTGAGCCAACCTCCTAAACAACAAGCAAGAGTGTTTGCATTAACCGAGGAGCAAGCACAGGCAGCCCCAGACGATGTTATTGCAGGTAACTGCTACTTGTGCACATTTCTAGCTTATGTATTAATTGATACTGGTGCATCACACACCTTTATCTCTGAGCATTTTGTTGTATCACATAAGTTGTCTGTTGAACCTTTAGCCGAATCTTTATCGGTTTCTTCACCTCTGGGGAAGGGAATGCTGTCAGGCCCCGTGCTAATTACTAACAATTAACACATAATAAGCGCATAAACACGGAAGCTTAAAATCAGGGCTTAAAAATTTTTCTAAATGTTAAGGGCCTGAACTTCAAATCATACATTCAAAATATTCACTACTCAAAATATGAGTTAACTCAAACTCATACAACAAGTAACCATAAAAATCAATTCAAAAGACAGATCCCCAAATACATGATAACACGGGACATCCCCCGGTTCAATACATATCATAAATAAACTGGGACTCAGGGATGCGGGGATCGACCAGCTGAACTTCCACCCGGTCCAGCTTGATTACCTAGTGCTCCTGCAAATGGGCAACACAGACCCAAACAAAACAAAAGCAGGAAACAAGTACGAGGTCAAGCCTCAGTACGAAGAGCTATCAAAGCAGATAAACATGCAACATGCTACAAATCAATGCTATGAATGCATGAGGGCTATCAAGAAATCGGATAGCTAGACCAGTCTATCAACTGGAAACTCAAATCAGCCTCTATACCACGGTCTATCAACCGGAAAATCATCGGTCCGTGATCATCGGGGCCCGTCAGCCCATCACAGCTCGGCGGTAGACACTCGTATCCGGTAGTCACCGCTCCGACGATAGCGTTGGACTTTTCGGACACGACTCAAAAGTCGGCCAGTCACAACGTGGCACCCAATCAGGTATCAAATCACATCTGTACATCAGGCTCAAGATGTATGCATGAATGTCATTCAATATCCATGCTAGATGCATACAATTTACAATACGTGAAGCAAAACAAAACTCAATCAATTCCAGCATGTAAAGTCACGTAAGCCACATAACAGCAGTTCACAACACTGAAGAGTAGACATTTTCACGCTCAAACTGCTAAGGGCTGCTCAATTCGTACCTTTCCTCCTTCGAATTACCTAACAGATTCCTCTTAGCTCAATTCACGCGGCAGGACACTTCCTAGAAGCTGAAATCTGTTACAACATAGCTAAAATCTTTGCTCAATTCAACTACACAACACGCTAATCCTACGGCCAGAAGCATACTTCAATCTTACACTTCTACGCAGGCATTAACTACTGAAAACCGAGCTCAAACCACAAGAATTGCTCACCCAAAAGCTCACGCTAGCAGAAGAACGCAAGCACAGACTGCTCTCAAAAGCTTCGAAGTCCAGCAGCTTCGCGTTTCCACTTCCAGCGCAATTCAATCGTCTCAAAAGGGTAGCAAACGAAAGAGCTAAGCAAGGGGAATTCAGCGCCATAAAGATCTCCAAAAACAAAGGCCGGATGCGATGGAAATCTAGGGAAGAAATGTTTCGGTGAACAGTAGCTCGACGAGGGTTTGGAGAAGAAGAGATAAGATATATCTGGCTCAAAATAAATCTAAGTGCTGAACAACACTACTATAAATACCTCTTCAATCCTCGCCTGCTGATTCACTAAGATCCATCGAAGTATTCAGCAGAAGTCTATCAGCAGCAATCTTCTCTTTTCTTTTCGTAAAATCAGCAGCAACGACTAAACAACAATCGCACGAAAACGCTACAAAACGACACCGTTCCAACTTATCTAAACAACGCCGTAGCAACTACCAGCTGACAACAGCTCTCGCAAGCAAAACAACCAAGAGCTGATAACAGCTCTCTCTCTACAAAGCAATCTATCTGCTGGTCGCGAGAAACACTCAAAACGACGACGCATCTACTAATTCAAACGACGTCATTTTATATACGTAAGCAAAGCTGCCAACAGCTGATCTCTAAACACAAAGCTCCAAAACGCAGCGTTTCCACTTAATCAAACGACGCCGCTTCTCATCGCTCTTGCATAAGCGCGCCTGCTGATCAGCAGCAACCAACACAACGCAATCGCTACCAACAGTAAGGAATACGTCACGCCTACGTCATCATATCTATCGATAGCTCTCGCGACTTATTTCTCAAACCATCTGCTGATCGCTGTTCACAAGCGCCTCTACTGAAATCAATAGTCAACACTCCAAAATGTTGACCAACGCGTGTCACTTCCTCGCTCAATCTCACGCTACGCGCAACGTCTGCCAGCAGCAACTTCAAACTTCAAAACCAAAACCAGCAGCTCTCCTTGCGTCACGCTGACGTCATCTATGCTGATTCAAAATTCACCAGCACGAGCTACAGTAACTTGCTGCTGCCAGTTTTCTCCAAAATAACGCGACGCTCACAAATTCAGCAGGAACCTCAAAAACACGTGATTAATCCCAAATCAAAACAATTAACCACTAATCCAAATTCTCAATCCTCACAAATGTTATCGATCACCGCTGTTAGAAATTGTATGTTACAGTTTGACGGTAACGACATTGAAATTGATTGTGTTGTGCTCGGGTTATCTGATTTTGATTGTATCGTGGGCATAGATATGTTAACCAAGTATAGAGCAACATTAGATTGTTCTCAGAAGGTGGTTCGATTCAAACCAGAGAAAGCTGATGAATGGAAATTTTATAGTAAGGGCTCACGAGCCAGAATTCCTTTGGTCTCCGCTATTACAATGAATAATCTATTGCAGAAAAGAGTGGAGGGATTTCTAATTTATGCAATAGATAAGAAGAAAAGTAGCCGAATCTGGTTGATATACCAGTGGTCTGCGATTTTGCTGATGTTTTTCCTGATGAGATCCCGGGATTACCTCCATATCGAGAGGTAGTCTTCAGCATTGAGATATCACCTCGAGGTATGACACCTCGGGGTATCATCAGGTTGGATCCTCATGAGATAACGCCTCGGTGTACCACCATGTCTAGTCTTTGGGAGAATCCACCTCGGGGTATACCTGATCGATTGACTGGAAACGTGCTACGTCGGGTGACCTGTACCACAGAAATAAGTTAGAGGACACCGGAAGTGTTTTCTACGAAACTCCTTCGATGCTTAAATTAGGTCGGGTGGTCGGGAATTTAGAGCAAGAGTATGTGTAAAAGCTAAGAGTTTGTCCCATAGTGAGTGAGTGTAAAATGACGCGTATCTAGGTTTTTATAGACGAGTTAGACGATTAATGCGAATGATTAACCCAGTGGTTGAGGCGTTGGAGCGAGTCTTACGCCTAGTACTGAGCCCGTGTTGACCATTTTTTAAGCGAGATTGTCACCCTGACTTTTCAGGACGAGACTGATTCAATGCTTAACTCATAGTGTGCATCATAGCGTGATTGTTAGAAATAATAAGGTGTGTGTGGGTGACCTAGACACTTGCTCGATCATTTATATCCTGAGGTGACAAACTCAAGGGTGAACTGTCTACGGTCAACGACGTGATATGCTAAATGATGAATGGTTCTAGAACACCGAGATGACATGTTCAAGGGTGATGGATTCTCGGGTCCGGAGGTTTATATTTGATATCAAATTATATTTGGTTAAGTCGATTCGAAACTTGTAGGTTTCAAATTCAATAATAAAAATCCATAATTGATGTATGGGTAAAAATTTGAAGGAATATTTTCCTCAAATCTCTTTTGACTTGGCGTCCATTCACAAGAAATTCATAACACATACATGATCATTGATAGATAATAGTGTGCTCATAATATTTACGATGGCCGGTAATGGTGTGCTCGTAAAATTACGATGATGGAGTTTAATTTTAATATAAATTATATTTATAAGATATAGGTTTTCTATGATAACAGTGTACTCATAAGATTATGATTATAGGCTTCTTTGTTATCGAGTAATGATTGTTAAACTAAGTAAGAGCAAATTTGATCTTGAATCTTCTCACCCAAATTTATTCGCACGGAAAATTATTAAATATATATAAATAAATAACTGAAAATGTATGTATCTATGTGTGTGTTACGTACGTTGTCAGCCGCCTTCACTTTATTAAAGGTGACTGATCATACATTTTGACCCACTATTAAACCACGAATCCCAAAACATTAGTGATCGATATATCTCAGCTAGATACGTTCTTCTCTCTTTCTCCCATGGAGAATATTTATCCGTCCATGTTTCCATCTTCATCTTCCAACCATCAAAACTCCCATTTCCCCCGAATAAACATAGCCAGTTCTCATGCACAGGACCAGGAATTCCAGGATCACAAACCCTTCAACCATATTGGATACATCACAAGCTTGGAGAGCAGTGCAACTGTTCCCATATCTAACGAAGTCGAAAACGACGATAACTCGAGCAAGAAGAAGGGCCAGAAGAAATCGAGGAAACCCAGGTTCGCTTTCCAGACAAGAAGCCAGGTCGATATACTCGATGACGGGTATAGATGGAGGAAATATGGCCAGAAGGCAGTGAAGAACACAAATTCCCAAGGTTGGTCAATTTGATTCCTTTTTTCGTCGAATAATTGTCACCCGACATTTATATTCAAGTTGGATATATATTAATGATTTATATTTGTAACGATACTATTATTGTGGATGCAACCATCGGTCGTCAGCTCTCCGACGAGGAAGATTGAAATTAGTTGAAATGATCAGTACACACAGATGTTTACGTGTCGAATTAATCATCATTCTTACTGTACAGAGGGAGAGAGATATCAGATTAGATGTTGGGGTTGTTATATTAACTAACCTCGAGTTTATGCTTAATAGAATCGTCCGGGGGGTTTAGTCTACACTTGACAACTAAATTTCACTTTTAATTGTTAAAACTACGATAGGAAGCTTGAAAATTTCGGAATAGCTGCAAACTTTAAAATACACTTCTATGTCCAAAACCCGTACACGTATCATATACTTCTATGTCGAAATGATGATCATTCTTATTTTGATGCTAAATCATTGTCATATCAAATGACTGTTTACCACGTGCGTTTGTGAGTAGATATTGTTTGGATAAGAATAAACCTTATGAAAAAAAAATGTCATTTCTCCCTCAACAATAACAAAAAGAGGTGGCTTCTATGGCTACCCTAAAGTCGAATGAAACATGTGTTCAGTGCTTGCTGATGTTCGGCGACACCAGATTGATTTGCGCGAGACATATTGTATGCAACGGAAAAGAAGAAGAAGTGGGAACTAGCCGATTCGCCATGATATGCATTGTATTTGTCAAATCCTATCATTTAGTCATGCATTCGAAATTTGGTAATAATTATATTAGTAATAAGTGGACATAGGAAATTGGATGCCGGTTTGAGTGTATTTCCACATTTGCTGGCCTAATAACTTGACTATATTCTGCCAGTTATCTACATCAAATGCTGGAAGTATATCTTGGTTTGGTAATTCCAATAAATATAGAAGTGGTTTTGATTAACTGTTTTTATTTTCCTTTTTTAGATACTTCTGGCTATTATATGCGGATCAATCGTATTAATAGTTTGTCTTATGATTTTGCTACATCAGTTAGTATGACAAATGAAATTTATTGATTGATTTTTGTTGCTCCCCTCTTTCTTAGAAAATGAAATGTATATTTTTTTGTTTCCCAAATATTTTTTTCCATGCAAACTAAAGTTAATTTCTTCGTTTATTCCAGAAGCTATTACAAGTGCACCACTCAAAATTGCAGCGTGAAAAAGCAAGTTCAAAGGCTGTCGAAAGATGAAGGAGTTGTGGTGACAACCTACGAAGGAGTACACACACATCCAATAGACAAACCTACCGACAATTTTGAGCACATTCTTAGTCAGATGCAAATTTACACTTCCATTTAACTTGAATTATTTTTACACGAGATATCTATCTATATATATATATATATCATACACCCGATCAAGGGGCACATCCTGGTAGTATGTTATGTACAATATGTGGACTTATATCGCTGGCTTTGAATAAATTGTACCTCATGCACAAATGGAAGAAGAGTTAGATCGATCTTCAAATGAAACTGTAGTATGCTTTATTTTCATTCACTTTTCTTCATTCCTTCTTATTTATATGCCCATTTAATGAAACTTAGCTACATTCTCGTGTGAGGATAATACATACTTTTCCCTTTCTTTGATTGATAAATGTCAAATAATTTTGACCTTTTTGGATGGACAAAATTCAAAGGAATTTTAAATGCTCTCTATATCGAGTTATGCATTTCTATTGAAGTTTGTGCCATAATTATCAATCTAAACAAACCCTTAAAATATATGTCTCGAATATAAGTAGTGGACGGAATGAAATTGTTGATCTCCTTCACTGAGTTTACGGACTACCACTCTAGGTACCAAAACCACACACACACACATATATTTCTGGTCCATATGAGTTGATATTGAAACGGGAGACTAATATTCAGTACTTCACAGGGAATTAACTAACCCTACGAGACTGCTTAGCAATCGTGTTCGGCAACCCTATATATGAGTTCTACTATACATACCACTAATTTTTTATTTTGTCAATATAAGTGTGTAGCAGCTATAGGTTGGTGTCGGAGTTGATAAGGCGAACTGAATCATGAAACAGAGCTTGATGTAATCGAGTAGCGAGAGGAACTTTGAAAAGCAATTTGACATGTGTTTAGGATGGATGAAAGCTAATTAATGAGCTAGAAATACTAGAAGCATTCAAGTTATTCGAGGGAATAACTTATTTTGATGGTGACCATCCCTCTGATTCATGTCAAAAAAATGACCATTTAACATAGGAGGATGAAGTTTTATTTTTGGGCATGTGATGTCTTGGTGAAGAAGTCCATCCATTAATAAGGCCGCAAATTTATTTCAATTTCGTGGTCTGAAGAGGGAACCATCTCCCTCTCAATTAGTATTATTGAAAGAAAAGTAACATTGTATTTCATCTTCTAATCGTGGTCTTAATGTATCCATCCCAGTATGAGTGATTGATCCAACCAAACATATTCATTACTACTATCTCATTTAGTAGTTTCAATTTCAATAATATAGATAATGAATATTGTATAATCTAACTACTAATCTAGGAGCTACATAAATGTGGTTGATTGAGCTTTTTAAACTAGCTAGGTTAGTAAATTAAAAACTGCGGCTCGAACCAATTGCAATTGAATGTTCAAACAAGATTAACTACCTGTAAAACTATAGTGTTCAACATCTTTTTCAAGTTGTTTTCATTAACTTTCCTAGGTTGTTAATGTTCGGGCTGTCATCTAGGCAGTTCATTGAACCCGGGGCTTCGCTATTCTACATCAAGAGTTCAGATTTGGATATGGAATTACTCCATAGTGAAATATACTGAAATTCGCCGGTCAGTAAAAAAAATTGGATCTCAACTAAACGAAACTAAAAAATCACAAGTTTCTTTCGATTGTGATCCCTATATTATACGAGGATCTCATCCGTATTTGAATCAATAATGCATTGCAAATTTGGGTCCATTTCCTGCTATGTCAAAAAGATATTTATGCTGTGGCTCAGATTTTTCTAACACAGTACCGTGTGAGATATAAAAGAGAACTGAATGCCTACATCATTATTGTCATACTTAGATTAAATAATTAATTTATTTATGTCACAGAAAATAATCTGTTAAGCAACATGCTATAAAAAGAGTAGATGTTATCAAGATTGATTTATTAGTATCTTATATTTGATCATGATATATCATTTTTAATAAGGATTCATAAATTTGGTGCATGCGGGGAAAATTTTGTTAATTATCGGCTTATATATAGCTAGGCATATTTGATAAGCCAATATGATGCGTCCATCTCCCACCCTCCACTGAAGTCTCTTGGCAATAATGTCCCAACTCCACATGTATGATAGATTGCCAAATAAATGACGAGTTCGAATAGCTAGAAGAATCCATAACAATAACATGTTTAAAAACATCGCTTTTAGTATCCTAGATATCAGAGACTCTGGGTGGATAATATACCTACTTCACTACCAAAGCTTTATTGAATTAAATTATTCTTTGAAAACCATCGGTCTGTTGTTAAATGAATTATTCTCCTCCTACCTGGTTAAAATGGTTGATAACCCTTGAGCACATATACCAAACAAATAAGGCGATAATGGATCACCTTGCCTCAGACCTAGCTGCTTCTGTTTTACCTTCCAAAAGACTAGGTCATGAGTATCATGAGTTTATATTCGTGAGACGGCTCGACCTATCCCATATAGAAATATTTTAGTGTGAAAAAATAAATTGACATAGAAAAATTATTTTTTCATAGATGCGGTCAATTTGGAAAAAGTTCGATCGATCTCGTATTTATAATTGTGGATGTGTGGCCCAAGTCCCATTGGCCAGATCCCTTTTACTTGTAAGCTCAAGCCCAGATTCGGTTCCTTTCCAATCGTACGATTTCAGGCGTTGATCTCGGTAGTCCTTTGCTATATATTGATGTGTGCGTCGACTCTCTAGATGACGCACAACCTATCATCTCTTCTGAATAGAAACCCTATTTTTTTCCTCAGTCGTCTCTGTACAGCTTCTTCGATCTCCTCTGTCTGAAGAGTGATCTGTGAAGGTGCTTAGTTGAGAGATCCTGCGAAAGGGGGTTTCTGTTCTGATCTTGGCCTCTGGACCTTGCTCGTGTGAGCAGTAGAACTCTCGAGGGATTTGTGGCCCGTCTGGTCGTGAGGGGCGCCGTAGCTGCTCCAGCTACCTACTGGATCAGGTGCTGGGGTTGAGGGCTCTCGATATTATCGCTTTTTGAGTTATGTACCTTAGATGCGTGAGGGGGTCTCCTGCTTTGGTGGTTCTGCTGGTCTCTGAGCTGCGTGGTCTCTAAGCCGTTGGTCTCTGAGCTATGTGATCTCTGAACTGCTGGTCTCTGAGCTGTTGTGGTCTCTGAGTTGATAGCTTAGATCTATGTAGATCATGGTTGTTTTCTTACTGTAAGACCAGATCCGGTGCATTGTTGTTTTCTTGTGTTTTTGTTTCTTGTGATTTTTGTAGGCGAATATTCACTATAGTAGTTAAAGTGATAAGTCTTTGCGCCAAAAAAATTGTTACAATTTGTTCCCAGAAATCTAATTCTCTATGTGTTCACGTAGCCCCTGTTCTTGATATCAAAACATGCAGCAGTAATACAACACACAAAGCAAGAAGATCGACACCAAAGATTTACGTGGTTCGGTTATAAATCAACCTACATCTACGGGAGGTTCCACTAAGATTGAATTATACAAGCTACACACAAGAATTCACTCTAGTTCCATTTCTTTTCACAATGGACACTCTCTTGAATATTTCACTCTCTCTGTGTTGCTTTCTGGAAGAAGACGTTCTGATCAATCATTTTCTGAAATGCTCTACTTCCTGCCTTTTATACTCTGATCTTCCTTCCCTTTTTAATTCACAAGGTGATCAAGACTTACAGCAGTTACAATATAACCGCTCCAGGGGTACCAGCCTACCAGCAGATTCTTTGTCTACTTGAGGAATATAGTGACACTTGCTCACAATTCTCCTCCTTGTCACATATTCTACTCTGTCATGGAACCTCCTCCTTCTTCTCCTTAAGTTTCTCCATCAGATATCACACTGACCAAGTTAAGGCAGTGTTCAAATTTATTTCCTGGAAGTACTTTGGTACACATGTCTGCTGGATTATCAGCTGTAGCAATCTTCTTAATTTGGATTTCTCCTTTCTCCAGTATGTCTCGAATGAAATGCAGACGCACATCTATGTGCTTTGACCTTTCATGGAAGACTTGATGTTTGGTTAAATGAACTGCACTTTGGCTATCACAGAAGATAGTCACTACCTTCTGTTTGCACCCAAGACTCTCCATGAACCCTTTTAACCATACAGCTTCTTTTACTGCTTCTGTTGCTGCAATATATTCTGCTTCGGTGGTAGATAATGCCACAACAGATTGTAACATTGCTTTCCAGCTGATTGCTGTGCCATTAGCAGTGAAAATATATCCAGTTAGAGACTTCCTTGTATCAATACTCCCAGCAAAGTCAGAATCAACATAGCCTACCACCCTTTCTTCTGTGCTGCCCCAAGATCCTTCATCTCGAATTCCAGGCTCAGTTTATACTTCAGTTTGTTGATCTCTTGTATATCACTATAGGCCAGTAACATGTCATCTACATAGAGCAATAGGTACATAAACTTCCCTGCAGACAGTTCCTTAGTGTATACACACCAGTCATAGTCACTTTTCACAAAATTCTGATTCACCATAAAGTCATCAAAGCGTTTATACCACTGCCGTGGCGCTTGCTTCAATCCATATAGCGATTTCTTCAGTAAACACACCATCGGTTGTTGGCTTGCCCCTTCAAAACCTTGGGGTTGTCTCATATATATCTTCTCATCTAGGCTGCCATGTAGAAAGGCTGTCTTCACATCAAGCTGCTCTATTTCTAGATCATATTGTGCTACAAGTGACTGAACTGCTCTTATGGATCTATGTTTGACAACTGGTGAAAAGATATCGTGAAAATCAACCCCTTCCACTTGAGAGAACCCCTTTGCCACTAATCTTGCTTTGTATCTCGGTTTCTCAATTCCAGGAATGCCTTCCTTTTTCTTGAAAATCCATTTGGACCCAATGACTCGTTGATTTACAGGTTCTGGTACAAGCTGCCAGGTATGATTCTTCACCAATGAATACATTTCCTCCTCCATAGCTTGTCTCCAGAACTGTCCCTCACTTGAGTTGAGTGCCTGTTGGACTGATGTGGGTTCATCATTCTCAATGGTTGAGGCCACATTGAAAGCACAGGAAATGAGATCAGCATGGCTATATCTCTGTGGTGGTTTGATTATCCTTCGTTGCCTATCTCGAGTGAGTTGATAGCCCAGTTCAGATGTTTCTGCCCCTGGATTACCTGTTTCATCCTCAGTTAAATTTCCTCCTTCAAAAGTGACTGGCTGGTCTACTGGAATTTCCACCTCAATCCCTGTCCTGTGATCATGTGAATTCTGTCCAACAGAAGGTTGATTCACCACAGACTTCTTAAACGGAAACAGCTCCTCCTTGAATGTGACATCTCTACTTATGAATGCCTTGTTTTGTCCGGGTTCGATACACCAAAGTTTGTATCCCTTAACCCCTTCTGGATAGCCCAAAAACACACACTTCAAGGCCCTTGTCTCCAACTTTCCCTGTTTAACATGAGCATACGCCGCACAGCCAAACACCTTAAGATATCAATAGATGGACATTTTCCAGTCCACTTGTGCAGCGGGGATTTGAGATCTATAGCATAAGATGGGCATCTGTTGATCAAGAAAGCAGCTGTAGTTACAGCCTCTGCCCAGAAAGATTTGGGTAGTCCAGAACATGACAGCATACACCTGACTCTCTCCAATAGCGTCCTATTCATTCTTTTCGCTAATCCATTCTGCTGTGGGGTACCTGGTACAGTTAGATGCCTGGCAATTCCAGAATCTTTGCAGTACTTATCAAACTCACTGGAGCAGTATTCGAGTCCATTGTCAGTACGAAGTATCTTCACCTTTAGTCCATAGTGCTTTTCTGAGAAGATATGCCACTCCTTGAATTTAGAAAATGCTTCACTTTTCTGCTTTAGTGGTAGGACCCAGACTCTCCTTGAAAAGTCATCAATCAGTGACATAAAATATCTAGCACCCCCATGTGACACAACCGGCGATGGTCCCCATAAGTCTGAATGAATATATTCAAGTGGTGCTTTACTGCAATGTTTCCCTTTGCTAAAAGACACACGGGTAGTCTTCCCTCTAACACAATCTTCACAGAATTCCAGTGGCTGAAATTTAATTCTGTCAAGAATCCCCTGCTTATGCAATTGAAGCAGTCCCTTCTCACTGACATGCCCCAGCCTTTGATGCCAAAGATCAGTGTCACTCCTTGTTGATTCAACGAGGTCCATGCTTCCCACCACAGTGTTTCCCAACACCACATATAGTCCTTTCGATCTGATACCCTTCATCAACACCAATGCTCCTTTTGATATGTTCAACTTGCCATGTTAAGCTCTAAATGAATATCCCTCTTGATCCAGTGCACCCAGAGATATCAAATTCCGTTTCAATTCAGGGACATATCTGACTTCTTGTAAGATCCTTTCAGCCCCGTCATACATTTTGAGACGTATTGAACCAATTCCTTTAATCTGGCAGGCTTTGTTATTTCCAAGCAGTACCTGACCTCCATCAAACCATTCAAATGACTCAAACCAGTTTCTGTTTGGTGTTAAGTGGAATGTACAACCACTGTCCAGAATCCAGCAGTGCTCATCCTTCACTTTAGACATACAGAGCACATCTGCACTTTGATATCCCTCATCAACAAGTGCTGCATCGGCCTGTTCCTTTGGTTTTTCATAATGGTTCTTCCTGTCAGGGCAATCCTTTCTCACATGTCCTGGTTTGTGACAGTGGAAGCATTTGATCAGTTTTCCTTTGGATTTGGACCTGCCTCTTTTCTTAAACTTAGGCTCCCTTTTATCAGGCCTTCCACGTACGTTTAAAATATCTCATGTGCTTGTCTCTGGTTTATCCATTTGAGCATCTGTGTCCTTAGACTTGAGGGCTCTCAGAACATTATCAAGGTTCAGTGACTCCCTTGAATATTTCAAGGTTTCAACGAAATTTGTATATGCCTTGGGAAGAGAATTAAGAATAATTATAGCTTTATCTTCTTCCTCAAGTTTGACACCTATTGATTCAAGATCAAGAGTTAACTTGTTAAAATCATCCAGATTGTCACTTACAGGTTTTGAGTCTGTCATCTTGAATCCAAAGAATTTCCCCTTCAGATAAATGCGGTCTTGAAGTCGATTTGGTCATGTAGAGTTCGTCAAGTTTCTTCCAGATGCCTGCCGCAGTAGTTTCAGAAGCAACTTCCCTCAAGACTTTGTCATCAAGGTGAAGGGTTATCGTACTGAAGGCTAACTCCATCTTTTCAGATTTCTCCTCAGCCGTAAGCGCCTCTGGTAGATTATTTTCTCCACCAAGGGCTTTGGCAACTTTCTGCTGGACAAGAATGGCGTACATTCTTCTCTTCCACAATCCAAAATCAGACTTCCCATTGAACCGTTCCAACTCGATCTTGGTGGTCATCTTCGTTTTCAATTGAAATTGGTTTCTTGCGGGATCAAATCAATTGTCCAAGACCTGTTTCTTGGCTCTGATACCAATCTGTTGCAATTTGTTCCCAGAAATCTAATTCTCTATGTGTTCACGTAGCCCCTGTTCTTGATATCAAAACATGCAGCAGTAATACAACACACAAAGTAAGAAGATCGACACCAAAGATTTACGTGGTTCGGTTATAAATCAACCTACATCCACGGGAGGTTCCACTAAGATTGAATTGAATTACAGTATACAAGCTACACACAAGAATTCACTCTAGTTCCATTTCTTTTCACAATGGACACTCTCTTGAATATTTCACTCTCTCTGTGTTGCTTTCTGGAAGAAGACGTTCTGATCAATCATTTTCTGAAATGCTCTACTTCCTGCCTTTTATACTTCTGATCTTCCTTCCCTTTTTAATTCACAAGGTGATCAAGACTTACAGCAGTTACAATATAACCGCTCCAGGGGTACCAGCCTACCAGCAGATTCTTTGTCTTCTTGAGGAATATAGTGACACTTGCTCACAAAAATTATCATGGTTGATCCGAAAGGAATGAGAAAGGAAGTAACACATCTCATGATCAGATTAACTCGGGCGGGAGAAAACACCAATTTATGCATTATTGCTTCAAGAAAACATCATTCCACCATATTATATGGCTAACTCATATCAAGTTAAGTGCTGCAAAGCCAGTTTTCTGTTTATTCAGTACATACATTCAAATCCAATAATCCATTATCTATGACGATTCTTACGGGAATCAAAGCCCTTTGGGATGGATCAATAACTAGGTGGAGCATCTATATACATCGATTCATGATGGTCAGAAAATGATCTTGTTTGTATAGGATGACGGTGTCGAAAATTCAAGTTATCTATGCAGACTTCCATAGTAATACAGAGATGGTACAGAATCAATGGCAAAAACCAAGGGTTGGAGATTTTCGATTGATGTTGATAAGGGTTTTAATGATGGGGAAGGATGATACTCAGGATTGTTTAGAAGATATTGTTATAGCGACATGCTCTAATATAAGAAATCCAGGACAGTGCTTGGGGGATAAATTTTCTGCATTTTTTATATGGATTTCAGTAGGGTAAGCGTCTGGGTATTTCTCACATTGAGATTTATTGGCGTCATGCCCGGCAGAGTTAGCAACCAAAATTCTTTAAATATATAGCCCATTATTGATATAAAAATATTTACTACATTATAATAGAATGTTTCAATTAAGAGTTGACCTACCTGGTGTATAAGGTGGTTATATTTGTTAGGCAAAGGAATGGTAATAACATACACAATATAGAATAACAAGAAATAATCAGATTGAAGAAACGTCAGGAACAGAAAGTAAATCGAGGCCTGTGTTCTAACACAGTTCCCTTAAAACAGATTCACCTCGCACCAGTGCTTCCAAGGACCAAGCTACGCGTGGTGTCTGTTTCCAGGGTACAACGATGGAACCGAGCAGCTAACCGAAAGCACGAGGCTACGCTACACCGGCGAACTGAACCGCACCTGCACTGTATCAGCGTGGGAACGTGGAGAGAATGGAGAGAATTGTAGAGAATGGTGTGAATGGTTGTGTCTTGGAATGAAAAATGTTGCTCCTATATATAGGTGCGATGGTCCCCATAAGTCTGAATGAATATATTCAAGTGGTGCTTTACTGCAATGTTTCCCTTTGCTAAAAGACACACGAGTAGTCTTCCCTCTGACACAATCTTCACAGAATTCCAGTGGCTGAAATTTAATTCTGTCAAGATTCCCCTGCTTATGCAGTTCAAGCAGTCCCTTCTCACTGACATGCCCCAGCCTTTGATGCCAAAGATCAGTGTCACTCCTTGTTGATTCAACGAGGTCCATGCTTCCCACCACAGTGTTTCCCAACACCACATATAGTCCTTTCGATCTGATACCCTTCATCAACACCAATGCTCCTTTTGATATGTTCAACTTGCCATGTTAAGCTCTAAATGAATATCCCTCTTGATCCAGTGCACCCAGAGATATCAAATTCCGTTTCAATTCAGGGACATATCTGACTTCTTGTAAGATCCTTTCAGCCCCGTCATACATTTTGAGACGTATTGAACCAATTCCTTTAATCTGGCAGGCTTTGTTATTTCCAAGCAGTACCTGACCTCCATCAAACCATTCAAATGACTCAAACCAGTTTCTGTTTGGTGTTAAGTGGAATGTACAACCACTGTCCAGAATCCAGCAGTGCTCATCCTTCACTTTAGACATACAGAGCACATCTGCACTTTGATATCCCTCATCAACAAGTGCTGCATCGGCCTGTTCCTTTGGTTTTTCATAATGGTTCTTCCTGTCAGGGCAATCCTTTCTCACATGTCCTGGTTTGTGACAGTGGAAGCATTTGATCAGTTTTCCTTTGGATTTGGACCTGCTTCTTTTCTTAAACTTAGGCTCCCTTTTATCAGGCCTTCCACGTACGTTTAAGATATCTCCCGTGCTTGTCTTTGGTTTATCCATTTGAGCATCTGTGTCCTTAGACTTGAGGGCTCTCAGAAACATTATCAAGGGTCAGTGACTCCCTTGAATATTTCAAGGTTTCAACGAAATTTGTATATGCCTTGGGAAGAGAATTAAGAAGAATTATAGCTTTATCTTCTTCCTCAAGTTTGACACCTATTGATTCAAGATCAAGAGTTAACTTGTTAAAATCATCCAGATTGTCACTTACAGGTTTTGAGTCTGTCATCTTGAATCCAAAGAATTTCCCCTTCAGATAAATGCGGTCTTGAATCGATTTGGTCATGTAGAGTTCGTCAAGTTTCTTCCAGATGCCTGCCGCAGTAGTTTCAGAAGCAAATTCCCTCAAGACTTTGTCATCAAGGTGAAGGGTTATCGTACTGAAGGCTAACTCCATCTTTTCAGATTTCTCCTCAGCCGTAAGCGCCTCTGGTAGATTATTTTCTCCACCAAGGGCTTTGGCAACTTTCTGCTGGACAAGAATGGCGTACATTCTTCTCTTCCACAATCCAAAATCTGACTTCCCATTGAATCGTTCCAACTCGATCTTGGTGGTCATCTTCTTTTCTTTTTGAAATTGGTTTCTTGCGGGATCAAATCAATTGTCCAAGACCTGTTTCTTGGCTCTGATACCAATCTGTTGCAATTTGTTCCCAGAAATCTAATTCTCTATGTGTTCACGTAGCCCCTGTTCTTGATATCAAAACATGCAGCAGTAATACAACACACAAAGTAAGAAGATCGACACCAAAGATTTACGTGGTTCGGTTATAAATCAACCTACATCCACGGGAGGTTCCACTAAGATTGAATTGAATTACAGTATACAAGCTACACACAAGAATTCACTCTAGTTCCATTTCTTTTCACAATGGACACTCTCTTGAATATTTCACTCTCTCTGTGTTGCTTTCTGGAAGAAGACGTTCTGATCAATCATTTTCTGAAATGCTCTACTTCCTGCCTTTTATACTTCTGATCTTCCTTCCCTTTTTAATTCACAAGGTGATCAAGACTTACAGCAGTTACAATATAACCGCTCCAGGGGTACCAGCCTACCAGCAGATTCTTTGTCTTCTTGAGGAATATAGTGACACTTGCTCACAAAAATTATCATGGTTGATCCGAAAGGAATGAGAAAGGAAGTAACACATCTCATGATCAGATTAACTCGGGCGGGAGAAAACACCAATTTATGCATTATTGCTTCAAGAAAACATCATTCCACCATATTATATGGCTAACTCATATCAAGTTAAGTGCTGCAAAGCCAGTTTTCTGTTTATTCAGTACATACATTCAAATCCAATAATCCATTATCTATGACGATTCTTACGGGAATCAAAGCCCTTTGGGATGGATCAATAACTAGGTGGAGCATCTATATACATCGATTCATGATGGTCAGAAAATGATCTTGTTTGTATAGGATGACGGTGTCGAAAATTCAAGTTATCTATGCAGACTTCCATAGTAATACAGAGATGGTACAGAATCAATGGCAAAAACCAAGGGTTGGAGATTTTCGATTGATGTTGATAAGGGTTTTAATGATGGGGAAGGATGATACTCAGGATTGTTTAGAAGATATTGTTATAGCGACATGCTCTAATATAAGAAATCCAGGACAGTGCTTGGGGGATAAATTTTCTGCATTTTTTATATGGATTTCAGTAGGGTAAGCGTCTGGGTATTTCTCACATTGAGATTTATTGGCGTCATGCCCGGCAGAGTTAGCAACCAAAATTCTTTAAATATATAGCCCATTATTGATATAAAAATATTTACTACATTATAATAGAATGTTTCAATTAAGAGTTGACCTACCTGGTGTATAAGGTGGTTATATTTGTTAGGCAAAGGAATGGTAATAACATACACAATATAGAATAACAAGAAATAATCAGATTGAAGAAACGTCAGGAACAGAAAGTAAATCGAGGCCTGTGTTCTAACACAGTTCCCTTAAAACAGATTCACCTCGCACCAGTGCTTCCAAAGACCAAGCTACGCGTGGTGTCTGTTTCCAGGGTACAACGATGGAACCGAGCAGCTAACCGAAAGCACGAGGCTACGCTACACCGGCGAACTGAA